>PVJN01032782.1:0-23912 GCA_004026805.1 Lasiurus borealis | reverse complement strand
CACGTGCCGGGGGAAGGTCAATGGGGGAAAAAAAGGAAACATATGTATTACTATTTGTAATACTTTAAACAACAAAATAAAATAAAAAAATAAAAATAAAAAAACAGCATCAATAATAGACATCTGCCAACTGGCGTGGCTCAGTGGTTGAGTGTCAACCTATGAACCAGGAGGTCAGTTTTGATTCCTGGTCAGGGCACATATCTGGGTTGTGCGCTCAGTTCCCAGGAGGGGGCGTGCAGGAGGCAGCCAGTCAATGATTCTTGTTTGTTTTGTTTTATTTTGTTTTGTTGGTCTCTATGTCATTTATCTCCACTCTGATCTTTATTATTTCCTTCCTTCTGCTTATGCTGGGCTTTTCTTGTTGTTCTATATTTAACTCCTTGAGTTGTAGAGTTAGATAATTTATTACCATTGTTTCTTGTTTTTTTGAGATAGGCATGGAGAGCTATGAACTTCTATCTCAAGCCTGCTTTCACTGTGTCCCATAGATTTTGGATTGTTGCCATTATGCTTTTTATTTCTTCTTTGATCTCTCTGTAACCCAGTTATTGTTTAATAGCATGCTATTTAGCCTCCAGGTGTTTTTTTATTGTAGTTGATTTCTAGTTTTATGCCATTGTGATCTGAGAAGTTGCTTGATATGATTTCTATCTTCTTGAATTTGAAGAGACTTTTCCTGTGTCCCTACATATTATCTATCTTTGAAAATGACCCATGTGCACTTGAGAAGAATGTATATTCTGTGGCTTTGGGGTGGAATGTTCTGAAGATGTCAATTAATTCCATCTGATCTAGTGTGTCATTTAGGATTGATGTTTCATTGATAGCCTTGCTGGGTACAGTATTCTTGGATTCAGACCCTTTCTTTGCATGACTTTGTATATTTCATTCCATTCCCTTCTGGCCCGATGAGTTTCTGTTGAGAAATCAATTGCTGATCTGATGAGAGATCATTTGTAGGTAAACTCCTATCTCTCTCTGGCTACTTTTAAGATTTTTACCTTATCATTGGTGTTTGCCCATTTAATTATTATGTGCCTTGGCATCAGTCTTTTGGGGTTCATTTTGCTTGTGACTCTGTGAGCTTCTTGGATTTGTGTGAGTTTTTTCTTCCCTATATCAGGGAAGTTTTCTGTCATTACTTCTACAAACATGTTTTCTATTCCTTGCTCAGTTTCCTCTCCTTTTGGCACCCCTCTTATGTGGATGTTGTTTCCTTTTATGTTATCCCAAAGTTCCCTTAGCCTCTCCTCCTGTTTTTAAAGTTTTTTTCCTAGATGCTGTTCTGCTTGGGTTTTTTTTCCTACCTTGTCTTCTAGTTCATTGATGTGGTCCTCTGCTTCTTCTAATCTAGTGTTGATGCTTTCTATTGAGTTCTTTATTGCAGTGATGTCATTTTTCATTTCTTCTTGGTTCTTCTTCATTTCCTCTTGGTTCTTATATATATTGTTGAATTTCTCTTCCAACCTTTTCAGAGACCTTGTGACCATTTCTATGAATTATTTCTATGACAAATTGCTTGCCCCTATTTTGTTTATTTTCTTTTCTGGTAATGCCTCCTTTCTTTTTCTTTTTCTTTTCTTTTCTTTTTTTTTTTTTTTGTATGCAGGCTATTTCTTTGTCTCTCCATAATCTCTCCTCTTGGGTGTCTGGTTATGTAGCTCTTTCTCTCCTACATTGGCTTTCTCTGGGTAAAATCTGACCTTGCCATGAGAAGTTGCAGAGCTCATCCAAATCTGCATATTTGTGCTGCTTGAAATCCAGTTTTCATGGGTTTGTAACTGGTCCCTGGGTGTTGTGGTTGTAGAGTCCCAGGAATTATCCAATTCTTCCTGGTTGAAGGAGAGGCTAGGCTTCCAATCACAGACCCTATTCCCTTCAAGATGGTGTGGTCTCTGTGGCAGAGCCGGTCACTTTAGGAGAGATTTCAGCAGCAGTGGAGACTGCCTGGTCAGAGGAACCTGGTCTGGCAGTCCCCAATAGTCCCTTGGAATATAGCCGTCCCTCACTCACAAATAGACACACCCCATACATCTCCTTTCATTTTCTCACTCACACACTACCTTGCAGCCTGC
Source organism: Lasiurus borealis (assembly GCA_004026805.1). Taxonomy (NCBI): domain Eukaryota; kingdom Metazoa; phylum Chordata; class Mammalia; order Chiroptera; family Vespertilionidae; genus Lasiurus; species Lasiurus borealis. The sequence goes on along the minus strand of PVJN01032782.1, from coordinate 21,834 downwards.
CTTCCTATTGGCAGCCATCTTCTATCTTGATGCTGTTTTATTAGTTCAAGACATTTTTTCCTGTCAGTTTGAAAAAACAGACATCAACTTGAGGTCTTGGGAAAGACATAATTTTTACTAATATTTCCAGTTTCCTTTTCTATTAATGCAGGCCAAGGGGGTTCATGATCACCCAAGACCAGAGAGTAAATCAGAGACAGAAGCTAGAAGAAGTGCCATCAAGAGACAAATAGTTTTTTCTTATCAAACCCAGAAAAAGAGAATTCAAGAACCAGAGGTAATGGAGAGCTGACATTACATTGTGGTCTGTGTTTATTTTCATCACAACATATACTTGGTAATTATATAAAATGCTAAGGTCAGACATTAATTTAAAAGGTTGGATTATCTGTGAAAATTGTGACTCTCCAACAAAATGTCATTGAATTAACATTTGGATAATGTTTCCAATTTCATCTCTTCTCTTAAAAAAAAAAGTCAACTATCTACACAGTCAATAATAACAGTGAGTATGCTGACTTCCTGATACAAGGACAGTTATATTATACTACTAAAGAAAGATATATGTGTATACCAACAGTGAGTTCACATGCATCCTTGAGAGAGCCCTTTACATTATTTACATAGAGCAGATAGCATTTGTTTGCCCAGCTAGATCCAGTTTGGCTTTTCAACCTAAGCATGCCAAACAGGCAGACTGTTAGTCTGATTATTAGAGAAACAGGCATTGTTTGAGCTCTTTCTATGTGCTAGGCACATAATGTATAAAGTTTAACACATGAGACGTTCATAAAAGGCTGAAGCGGAGGTTACTATTATTGAGCCCCATTTTTAAAATTAGGAATCTGAGATTCACAGAGATTAAGTAACTTGTTCAATTAATGAGGAACAGAATCAGGATTTGAATGCTGATCTGTGTCAGGTTCTGGAATCTCCACTCTTACAAATATAGTATAGGGGAGAACAGGACCATCTGCCACTCAGACCCACTTTTGCCTGGCTACTGTGGACCCCATGCAGCCATGTGGTATTCACACTTGACCAAGCTCCAGCTATGCAACTCCTGGAACAGGAGCCCAATTCATGTCCTAAGTTATGTAGTGCTCATAACACAGAACCCACCAATTGCAAGTTTTTTTTAAATATATATATTAGAGAGAAAGGGAGAAGGAGAGAGATAGAAACATTCATCATGAAAGAGAATCAATGATTGGCTACCTCCTGCATGCTCCTTACTGGGGATTGAGCCCGCAAACCAGGCATGTGCCCTGATTGGGAATTGAACCATGACCTATTGGTTCATAGGTTGATATTCTATCACTGAGTTGCACAAGCTAGGTGAAAGTTGATTTTTGGTTGGTTGGTTGGCTACTATTACAGGTGAGAGTTGCATTTTATTTACAAATAAAAAATGTATATCTTTTTAGGCAGGAGAGGATCAAGACAACAGTGAACATTTCAACAATATACCTCTCCTGGAAAATACAGAAGAATTTGATATAACTGCTGACACTGGCTTTCCTATTCTAGGGAAGTCTTGCTTTTCCTTCCAAAACTCTGATGCTTATAAAGCTACCTGTGATCTAGCCACCTTTCAAGGAGACATAATGCCACCCTTTCAGAAATATCCAAACCCAAGAATCTTTTTGCCTAGATCTCCTTGCAGTTATGAATTGGCAGGTCCTGGTTATATAAATTCGAGTGCATATTCCACCCTATATAAAGATTTCAGCAGCAATGCTAATGACACAGACTGGATCCACCTGAATGCGCTACAATATAACGTCAAGTCGTACAGCAGCTTCCAGAGCAGCTGTGATTTCACCAGTAAACAATATGGCTGGAAACCAGCTCTTGGAAAACCTGGTCTTGTGGAGAGGACTGATTCTGGACAGTTCCAGGCCATGGCCACTCATTCCTCTTATAATGCAGAGCTTCCCGGTAGGTACCTCACCTCACCTGCACCAGGTGCTCCAGCCCTACAGACGGTAATCACTACCACCACCAAAGTGTCCTACCAGGCTTATCAGCCATCAGCTCTAAAATACTGTGACAACGTGCGGGAAGCTAGGAGTCTTTTGGGCTGTAACTATGCTTCTGAAAACACCCCAAAGCCCATATATCCAGAAGCCTTAGACCTTCCAGCTATGGTCACCAGGGCAGCCTCTCCATCAATGTCACTTCCCTTGAAAATTTCAGGAGACTGCAGGGCCATCAGACCTACTGTGGCTTTTCCTCAGGAGGCAGCTCCTTCCAGGACAGACCGAGCAGAGACCTGGGATGTGTGTGCATCTGGACTGGGGTCTAGAATCAGTTATTCAGACACAGTTAGTCCATTCTTTAGCTATGACAATGAGGACTTTTAAACAGCAAATCTGTTTACAACATACTATTGTCCATGCTGGCAATGGAACAGGAAATGACAACTCTCTCATGTTGAGTTGGGAAATTTATGTAGTACAACATTTTTAAGAGTCTCATGCTCTACCAACTGAATTAGCCAGGCATTTCCAGTTAGAACATTTTTAAGCCCACTATACTACACAGAATAAGACCTGGAATGTGGCTTTGTTAAATAAACAAATGAGCAAACTGGAGATCACAAAGACTGAATACAAGTTAAACCTGGTTCTCATTCTAAGACTTTTCCCATTAGATGTATATTAGAGAATCTTTATTTGGCTCTTTGAGATTGTCAAATAGCTTCAAGAAAAAATCTTTACAATATTATCTCTGGAGTCACTTCTTAGGATTTTTATTTAGCATTTAAAACCTGTTAAAATAGTTTCAGGTAATAATGTTATAACTTTACCTCCAATTTTTTTGTCTACAGCTTTTTAAAATATTTACATTATTGCAATGATAAAATGCATTATTTTTAAGATAATTTGTTTTCTTTTGTCAGCTGAATAGCTTTTATTAGCATTGACAAATGTCTTCATAACAGAGACAGCCTAATGATGATGTGTACTTAATGGATTATTATACTATTAATCTAATATACTAATGACTAGAGGCCTGGTACATGAAAATTCATACACTGAAGGGGGGTCCCTCAGCCTAGCTTGCTTCCTCTCACAGTCCAGGAGCCCTCAGGAGTAGGAGGTGACCCAGCGATCAGGGGAAGGTGATGCCCCATCACATCTTACTGCTGCCACTGCCAATAGAACAAACCTCTGCCAGCTCTGGTTGCCTGAGCATCGGGTGGCCCAGGGTGTCTGGGGGGCTGAGAGCAGGTCCAGCCACACTATGTGCCTGCCGCACCCACCTCCCCCCCACACTCCCTGGCTGGCTAAAAGGACTGTGGGACTCTGGAAGCAGCAGGTGCACGGAGCAGCCGGACCTGCCCTCAGGCCGCTCCATGTGCCTGCCACCCCCTCCCCAAATGGAGCTGAAAGGACTGGGGGACCTTGGCAGGGCTGAGGGGACTGGGCACTGCTATCATGTAGCTATGGGCACCACCATCTTTGTGATGGTGTGATGGTCAATTTGAATATTCCCTCTTTGTTAGATAGGATTATTATACTAATTATAGTCTTTCTTATTAGGTTTAAAATTAGAATTGAGATATTTTAGTCAAAAATAGCTTACCATTCCTTTGTTACTTCTCATAAATGTAACTGATAATGTTGTTTAATTAAATGTAATAAAGAAGCTTTAGAGTAATGTAGCTGATGCTTAAGTTATTTCAAAACAAATAGAAAAAAAATATTGTTCATATTATGACCTGAGAAACAGTTGTTATAATAGATGAGAATATATTACTTTCTTTAACAGTATTGTTTCACCTCCCTCATTTACATATTGTAACTAACCAATCCCTGTAAACCTAGCTACAACACTTTATTTGCATGAAAGAATTATATTTTCTGGGTTTTGCTTTTATAAACACTGCCTTTGTTTGTTTTCTCAGGAGCAGTTTAGGTTGATACCTGACTCTGTGTCTCTGGAGCTACAGCTCTTTTCACTCAAATATTCTTTACTATACCCTAAATTTAATTTTGGTTTACATCCCCTTCATCCATTGTACCCACCACCACCCCCTATCTCTGACAACTACCAATCTGTTCTCTGTATATATGAGCTCAGTTCTATTGTTTGTTTTGTTTTTTAAATTTCACATACAGGTGAGATCATATGGTATTTGTCTTTTCCTGTCTTAATTCACTTAACATAATGCCTCCAAGGCTCATCAGTATTGTCACATATAACAAAATTTCATTCTTTTATATAGCCGAATAATATTCCATTATATTATATAAATAGTTATATTTACCTTATATATATAGTTATATTACTTTAGAATAGTTTTTTTCTAATAAAAGAGTAATATGGGGAGAAACCAAGATGGTGGCCAAGGTGAACATGAAAACTGCTGCTTGCACAACAATTTCAAAACTACAACTAAAAGACAGAACGGACATCATCCAGAACCACAGGAAAGCTGGCTGGGTGGAAATTCTACAACTAGAATAAAAGAGAGGGGCTCAAGGAGACTCAGAGGAGCTGCAAAAAGCTGAAGTACGGAGACATGCACATGGAGAGGACGGGAGGCGTAGGGCCTGCCTGGCTTCCTCTAGTACAGTGGTTCTCAACCTTTTTTAATGCTGTGACCTTTTAATATAGTTCCTCATGTTGTGGTGACCCCCAATCTTAAAATTATTTTCATTGCTACTTCATAACTGTAATTTTGCGACTGTTAATGAATCATAATGTAAATATCTGTTTTCCGATGGTCTTAGGCGACCATGCTAGCAGTTTTTGACCTGTGGGTCGCGACCCACAAGTTGAGAACCATTGCTGTAGAGCCTAAGACCATCAGAAAACACAGATATTTACATTATGATTCATTAACAGTAGCAAAATTGCAGTTATGAAGTAGCAACAAAAATAATTTTATGATTGGGGGTCACCACAACATGAGGAACTGTATTAAAAGGTCACAGCATTAAAAAAGGTTGAGAACCACTGCAGCGGGAGGGAGACGGAAACTCCCAACTGCACTGAATCCCAGTTCTGGGCGAGATTCATACAGGGGGAGAAAGGGCAGAGCCGCAAAAGACAGAGGTCTGGAGGTGTGCGCACAAGTGCACACAGAGAGGACTGACTGCTGAGTGTGCCACTGGCTTTCTCTAGTGGGAAAAAGACAGAATCTTCCAACTGCATTGAAATCCAGGTCCGACTGCACTGAACCCCAGTTTTGGGCCAGATCCTGGGGACCAAGACTCCTACAGATCCCTGAAGCACAATGAAACTCAGAGGAGTCAGAAAGACAGAGGTCTGGAGGTACAGAGAGGGCTGCAGCAATTACCGAGGGACTGAGACCCAGGGGCTGCTTAGGGCAGGTATGACAGGAAGCCAAGGCTGTCTGCTCAACCCTGAGACTCCACCCCATCCAAGCCCGGCACGGAGGCTTTTGAAATTTTGTAAGTCTTAAGGCTGAGTCCAGCACAGAAGTTCTCCCAGCATAAACACAGTTGATCCTTACAACCAATTGGCCTGGGGGTCAATTCCCCCCCAGTGATACCAACAACAATCAAGACTTAACTACAACAAGGCTGTATACACAGCCCACAAAGGGGTGCACCAAGAGAGTCCACCTCAGGTACCTGGGAAGGCGGAGTAAGGGGGCCATATAGGACACCAAGCACACAAAGCTACTCTACCAACTCTGGGAAGCAGTGAAAATGCAGAGACAAAGGAACAGATCACAAACGAAAGAAATGGAGGGGAAAAAAATGACTGGATATAGAGTTCAAAACCACGGTTATAAGGTTTTTCAAGAATTTTCTAGAAAATATGGATAAATTTAGCAAGACCCAAGAGGAGAGATGAAGAGGACCGACTAGAAATTAAACATACACTGACTGAAATAAAAAATATTATGCAGAGACTTAACAGCAGACTAGAGGAACACAAGAATCAAGTCAAAGTTTTGAAATACAAAGAAGCAGAAAACACTCAACTGGAAAAGGAAAAAGAATCCAAAAATGTGAAGATAGTGTAAGGAGCCTCTGGGACAACTTCAAGAGTATCAACATCAGAATTATGGGGGTACCAGAAGAAGAGATAGATATTGAAAATATATTTGAAGAAATAATGACTAAAAACTTCCCCCACCTGGTGAAAGAAATAGACTTACAAGTCTAAGAAGCACACAGAACCCCAAACAAAAGGAATCCAAAGAGGACCACACCAAGACACATCATAATTTAAATACCTAGAGCAAAAGACAGAGAGAGAATCTTGAAAGCAGTAAGAGAAAAACAGTTAATTACCTACAAGGGAGCACCCACACACTGTCAGCTGATTTCTCAACAGAAACTGTGCAGGCCAGACAGAAGTGGCAAGAAATATTCAACGTGATGAATAGCAAGAACCTACAACTAAGATTACCCAGCAAAGCTATCATTCAGAATTGAAGGGTAGATAAAGAGCTTCACAGAGAAGAAAAAGTAAAAGGATTTCATCAACACCAAACCACTATTATTTGAAATGCTGAAAGGTACTCTTTAAGAAGAGGAAGAAAAAGAAAAAGGTGAAGATAAAAATCATGAACAACAAATATATATCTATCAACAAGTGAATCTAAAATTCAAGTGAATAAAAAATCTGATGAACAGGATAAACTGGTGAATACAATAGAATCAGGAAAGGGATAAAGGGGGTGCTGGGAGAAACTGGACAATAATCATACACCTATGGATGAAGACAATGTGGGGGGAGGTAAGGTAGAGAGAGGGATGGGAGTGGGTGGAGGGGAGCTATGGGAGGAAAAAGGAGAAACAAATGTAATAATCTGAACAATACAGACTTATTAAATTTAAAAAAATAAAAAATAAATGTGTGCTGCCACTGGTTGGCTTACTGGTTACTGTGGCAGGGTGTCATTGATCAATCCAGATGGCTTTAAATTTGATTCTGATGATTATTTGTTGCAAAAACCAAAGAACTGGTTCTTTTCTTCGAGTAGAGTATCTTTTTATTATCACATCCTGAAACCCTATAACGTAGTTGTTATTATTTTCCTCAGATAGAGATTTAAAAAAACTGAGATTGAATTAAGTAACTGATTTAAATCACAAATTAGTAACATGGGGACTTAAATGTGGCCCTCTCTATATACAAGCCTTTTTTCTTAAGCCATAAATTATATGGGGCTAGGATGAGGTGGGAATACCATAATATTGCCCCACCTTGTACTTATCATACCTTATGTATAGGTGAAATATTACTAATGTAGAACATATTCAGAAAATAATATAGAGGTTGAAAAATGAAAAAAAAATGTTGCTTTATGTTTTAGTTAGGGCTTGCCAGAGGAAGAGATACATAGGTATAGGTAAGTATCTAGATAAAGAGATAAAGATATGTATATAGAGGTAGAAGAGAGAGAGAGAGAGAGAGAGAGAGAGAGAGAGAGAGAGAGAGAGAGAGATATTTAAGGAATTGGCTCATACAATTGTGGGGGCCTATCAAGTTAGAAATCTGTAGGGAAGGCCTATATGCTGGAAATTCTGGTGAAAGTTGATTTGCAGTCTTGAGTCCAAATTCTGCAGGGAAGCAGGCTGAAAACTCAGACAGAATTTCTTTGTTGCAGTCTTGAGGTAAAATTGTTTGGTGTTTTTTTTTTGGACAACCTGTCTTTCCTCTTAAGGCCTTCAGCTAATTGAATGAGGCCCATCCATTTAATGGAAGAATAGAAGGTAGTCTGCTCTATTCATCATCTACTGATTTAAATGTTTATTCCTATCTTTACCTTCACAAACTTCTAAAATAATGCTTGACCAAACAACTATAATGCTTGACTTAGCCATGTGACCTTATAAAATTAACCATTATACTTAATAAAGGTAAATGAAAAGGATCAGATGGCTCATGATAAAGTCTAGTAATATTTGCAGTAACCTTGTACAGAGATGGGGTTAAGTAGTAGATTGTAGAGTATGAACATGGTCTTCAAACAAAACTGAAAATAGTGAGTATGAGAATGGATTTTGCAAAACTCACACAGGTATTTAGTGAGAGTGGAAATTTGCACTCAGAGATTTTGTGTTTTGTAAAGGTCAGGTAAGAAGTTCCTTTTAGGGGTGGTTTAAAGGCTGTATTTCTTCCCCTCAGAGTACCTGAAATGTCTCATTATTCAGGGGTTCTAAATACCTTGAAAGACTTGCATGGGAAATACTTACTTTACAATCTGAGATAATTAAGGATGAAGGTGAACCAGAAAACAGGATATTAAGTTTCCTTAAAATTAATCCATTTAAGGTGCAAAGAAGACTGCGAAAAGCATTTTGTTTTCATAGAACCTTTTCCCTGGACCTTGGAATTCTTGAATCAAACTAAGCCCTCTCAAAATGGGACTAGTTATCCTTAGGAGGAAGATAAAAGTTCCAACACTTCATGTAGGATACAGCTACAAAGTTTGGACAGCTTCAAGCCTTGAACTGATGAGAAGGCACAGTCCTCAAATGGCCATATGCAAGTCCCACCTTGGAGGGCAGAGCCCTCCCAGCACAATTATAGCCAACATCTGTAGTTGTACGCTTGAACCTATGGTCCGAACGTATGGCCCCACATGTCTAAGTGATATAGGCTCCAAGTAAACAAAGCTCGATCAGGTGCATGGAATTGAGTAGAGTCAAAACCCATGAGAATGTTGTAAACATCTTGACCACTCCCTTATTTTGCCTTGTGGAACCGGCTATAAAATAAAGACATGGCTTACAGTCTGTGGCACTGCTGGCTCCCCATCAGGAGAGCAGGGACCAACCAAGACCCAGCTTTCATTCTCTTCTCTGTCTTTTCTCAATCCTTCATCACCCCAACTCGGGTTCATTAAACCTGGCTGAGCTGGTGCCAACTCCCCACAACTTCAAATACCAACTTCCATCACACATCTCTTGTTTTGTATTCTTTCAGAACTTATTCAGGACAAAAGTTAAAAGTCAGGCTTACAAACTGCCTATCCATAAACACACAGCTTAGAATACTGACTTAATTTATTTTGACAAATTTTAACTAGCACAATTTAATATTAGACAAGATTATTCATTAAAAAAGTAAAATGTATTTTGTATGGAAAAGAAAGGAGAACTAATAATATGCCAAGCTGATATATGTAAGATGTTTTGTTTACCATAGTAATCTGTAATTTTTACTCTGCTACCAGCTATTTGATAGCTAATGACATTCTTCTACATTTTGCACTGTGGGTGGAAAATATTGAAGATAAACCCATGATTGTCAGCTATGGCCAGGAGACCCTGAAGATTCAGTTCTCTGATGAGGACAAGTTGCCTTGAGTCTGTGAAATGTTATACCAGGCATTTGTTAAATTTGAAGGGAGTAGCAAGTAGTGACAGAAAAACAAATGTTATCAGTGACCTATAGCAGTTGTACCAATGCCAGGAAAATAATTTCCAGGTGATTTCACAGGTATTTGTAATAGATCATAAATCAAAACGGTTGCTGACTTCTATCATCGTGTATTTCACCTTGAATGTATAGAGTATCCCCTGGACTGTAAATATAAAAATTGTTCTCGCTGAAACCGGTTTGACTCAGTGGATAGAGCATCGGGCTGCAGACTGAAAGGTCCCAGGTTTGATTCCGGTCAAGGGCATGTACATTGGTTGCGGGCGCATCCCCAATAGGGGGCATGCAGGAGGCGGCTGATAGATGTCTCTCTCTCATTGATGTTTCTAACGTCCTATCCCTCTCCCTTCCTCTCTGTGAAAAATCAATAAAACATATTGTTTTAAAAATTGTTCTCAAACATATAAGTATGTCTACTTAAGTGATCCAGCAAAGAAAAGACTGATCTAATTTGAACTCTCACAATTACCTCTTACTCTCTGAATGTTCTCTGAGGGAAATTCTTAAGTAGAAATAAATTTTAAATTGTAGAAATGGAGCCCCAGTTGTTTGGCTCAGTGGATAGAACATTGGCCTACAGAATGAAGGGTCCTAGTTCGAGTCTGATCAAAGGCACATGCCTAGATTGCAGGCTTAATCCCCAGTAAGGGACATGCAGGAGGCAGCTGATCAATGATTCTCTCTCATCATTGATGTTTCTATCTTTCTCTCTTTCTCCCTCTTCCTCCTCTCTGAAATCAAGAATATATACATATACATATATATTTTTAAATGCAGAAACAGAGTAAGAAATGAATTCTCCATCTTTTATTAAACACTAGAGGGCCAGTGCATGAAATCATGGGAGACTCAGAGTCCCACCATGCCGCAGGACCCAGAGTCCCTGCCACCACTGCCACAGGACCCATTAATGCACCTTCTAGTGACCGGTTGCTTGGTTGTTATGGCATTATGGCCACTGGTTTTTTTATAATATAGATTTGCTCTGGTAGGCTACCCCACTACAATAGATAGCAGAAATACTTGTGAAGTAGGAATACTTTCTAAAAGTCTCACCCACAGCTTTTTTGGTCCCTAAATAATTCTGGCACCATAATCCATTAATGTCTACTCTCCATACTCACTCAATTGGCTGAGGACTCATAGACACTTCATTCCAGGTAGCACAGAAACTCCCCAGAAGACATATGTATCAGTCAGAGTTCTCCAGAGACACAGACAAAATAGGACACACACACACATGCACACACAAATACTATAAAGTGTATGTGTGTGTGCATATATGTATGTATTTGTGTTTATATATGTATAGTATATATATATATATATATATATATATATATATATATACACAATATGTAAGATTTATTTTAAGGAATTGCCTCTGATGGTTGCAGGGACTGGTAAGTCTACAATCTGAGGAGCAAGCTGGCAGACTGGCAATTCAGCAGGATTTGATTCTCCAATCTTGAGGCAAAATTAAGTTTTCCCTGAGAAACCTCAATTTTTCCTTTTAAGGCCTTCAACAAATTAGAGGAGACTCGCCCATAGTATGGAGGGTAAGCTCCTTTACTTAAATACAATGGGTTGTAAATGTTAACCATATCTATAAACTATCATCATAGCACATCTAGTTAGTGTTTGACCCAATAACTGGGCATCAGATTTAAACCCTCAGGTTCATTGGCTGAGGACCCTCCAACATCTACCCTTACTGAACCCGACTGCCTGGAATGCCTTTCCCTGAGTTATTACATGGCAAGTTCTTCTGGTCATTTAGATATCAGCTCAAATGTCATCCTCAAAGGCACTTTCCCTGGCCACTTACCTATTTTTGCCCAGCAATCCTTTCTGCCCCATTTTCTCTATCACAGTTCTCTGTTTTACTTTGGTCCGTAAATTTTATTTGCTTTGTGGAAAAAACACACACATATTTATCTCTCCCACTAGAATGTAAGTTCTATTACGGCAGGCTCATGACTATCATTACTTGTTCACATCAAAAGCAGTGTCTGGCATATAGTAGACATTTAATAAATATTTGTAATATTTGTACAATTAATAGATACAATGAGGCAGGTAGCTCATTCTACTTTTATTTTATTTTAAATATATTTTTATTGATTTCAGAGAGGAAGAAAGAGGGAGAGAGAGATAGGAACATTAATGATGAGAGAGAATCTCTTCACCCTAGGGATGGAGCCTGCAACCTGGGCATGTGACCTGACCAGGAATCAAACTGTGACCTCCTGGTTCATAGGTAGATGCTCAACCACTTGGTCACACCAGCTGAGCATGACTGACTCTATTTTTAAATAGCTCAAATTACGAGAAAGTTGTTACTATGCTAAGCTGAAATCATCCCTGTATGAAAGACCATCCATTTGTCCTAGATTTATGGTTAGACCTCCCGGAATAATTGTTTCTCATTCCATATCTACAAACATTTGATTACAGTGTTCTTGTCTCCTATTAATCATTTGTTATCCAGGCTAAATACCTTTAGTGGTTTCCAGAGCCTACCCAATTTGGGATCCAATTAAAAGGTCTCTACCCTAACATGGGCCTGCCAGAGTGGAACACATCACCCTGTGTGTTGTAACCAACACAAGTAGCAAGACTGACTGACACTTCCAAGAGCTGAACACTATACGTCTGTTAATTTGATCTAACACATCATTATCATTTCTAGGAGTCAGATCACACTTCTATCCACAGATAAATGTGCATGCTTATAGTGGTTAATCATTTATTAAACACTTGTCTATGCTGAACAGAGACCTTATGGGATTAAAAATGTTTATGTATCTATCCTTGTAGCACATCTAGATTAGTATCTGTCTCAAGAAGTCTAGAATCCAAGAAGAAAAATATATTACACATAATGAGAATTTTCAGCAAAGGAAGAATCTTTAAAGGGCATCTAGTTTCCTCTTTTCAGTTTATGGAAAATGCAATGTGCCCCAGAGTAGCAAGTGATGAAATGATAATGAACAACAAAGGAGAAAATGTAATAGAGTGATTATCGTGGGTGCAGACAATAAGAGCAGAAGCATAAATACAGAGGGGGAAAGAAAATGAGTGACACTTTGAGGTACTGGTGAGACCCTCACAGAAGAACGGGCCTGAGCCATTGGGTGTGGAGAGAATTTGGTATATAGAGAATAGAGATGGCATTTTGGAAAAGTAAATATGCTGAGAGGACTCAAGACAGGACAGAATCTGGTATGTTCTTGAGACTAACTCACAAGAATAAATGGAATTTATATTAATTACCCATAAGTTATATGAAATGTATTTACTAAAAGAACAATAAATAGCTCTAGCTGGTTTGGCTTGGAGGATAGAGCGAAAGCCTGTAAACTGAATGGTCCTAGGTTTGATTTCAGTCAAGGGCCCATGACTGAGTTGTAGACTCAATCCCCAGCAGGGGGCATGCAGGAGGCAGGCAATTACTGATTCTCTCTCATCTTTCATGTTTCTCTCTCTCTCTCTCTCTCTCTCTCTCTCTCTCTCTCTCTCTCTCTCTCTTCCTCTCTGAAATAAATAAAAATACATTTTTTTTTCTTTCCTGATTCCCCACACCCCAACCCATGCCCTTACCCCCGTCACTGTCCTCATCAATAGGTGTTAGATTTTTGTCCAATCTCTTCCTTCCCCCCTCACACCCTCTTTCCCCTGAGAATTGTCAGTCCACTCCTTTTCTATGCCCCTAATTCTATTATATTCACCAGTTTATTCTGTTCATCGGATTTTTTATTCACTTGATTTTTAGATTCATATTGTTGATAGGTATGTATTTGTTATCACTTTGTTGTTCATAATTTTTATCTTTACCTTTATCTTCTTCTTCCTCTTCTTAAAGAATACCCTTCAGCATTTCATATAATCCTGGTTTGGTGGTGATGAACTCCTTTAGCTTTTTCTTTTCTGTGAAGCTCTTTATCTACTCTTCAATTCTGAATGATAGCTTTGCTGGTAGAGCACTCTTGGTTATAGGTTTTTCTATTCATCACTTTGAATATTTCCTGCCACTCCCTTCTGGCCTGCACAGTTTCTGTTGATAAATCAGCTGACAGTTGTGTGGGTGCCCCCTTGTAGGTAATTAACTGTTTTTCTCTTGCTGCTTTCAAGATTCTCTCTTTGTCATTTGCCCTTGGCATTTTAATTATGATGTGTCTTGATGTGTCTTTGCATGCCTTTTGTTGTGAGTTCTGTATGCTTCCTGGACATGTAAGTCCATTTCTTTCACCAGGTAGGGAAATTTTTCAATCATTATTTCTTCTAATAGGTTTTCAGTATCTTGCTCTCTCTCTTCTTCTGGCACCCCCATAATTCTGATGTTGATACGCTTGAAATTATCCCAGAGGCTCCTTACACTATCTTCACATTTTTGGACTCTTTTTTCTTTTTGTTCTTCTGGTTGGGTGTTTTTTACTTCCTGATATTTCAGATCTTTGGTTTGATTCTTGGTGTCCTCTAGTTTGCTGTTGGATTTCTATATATTATTCTTTATTTCAGACAATGTATGCTTAATTTCTCACTGGTCCTTTTCTGTTGTGTTTTTTTTTTGGCATTCTTATTAAGATCCTTGAAAGTCTCACTAAGTTTCTCAGAGGTCTCACTAAGTTTCTCGGAAGATTCTTGAGTAACCTTATAAATGTGGTTTTGAACTCTATGTCCAGTAGTTTGCTTTCCTCCATTTCTTTCATTTGTGACATGTTTCTTTGTCTTCGCATTTTGGCTGCTTCTGTGTTGATGCAGTGGCTTTGTGTGCTAGTTGTCCTTTATGGCCCAGTAGCTCCGCCTCCCCAATCACCTGAGGTGGACACTCTTGGTGCACCCTTTTGTGGGCTGGGTATACAGTCTTGTTGTAGTTAAGCCTTGATTGCTATTGGTACACTGGGAGGAAATGACCTCCAGACCAATTGACTGTGAGGATTAGCTGTGACTATTAACTGCTGTGCTGGAGATACCCCTATGGGGAAGAACTTGCTTCAGTGGGGCTTTGTTGCTCAACAAGTCTGCCTCTTGAGGGTGTCACTTATGTATGTGAGGAGTTGAAATCTGGTGTCATCCCAAACTGACCTCTAGGTACACTGGTTCCTGGATCTCCAAGGAGGTACAAATCAGCTAGTGTCTGAAGCCACCCAGCAGGAGCTACCGGGAGCTTTGCAGATTTCTCCTCTTTGCTTGGAGTTTAGAAGTTTTAGAGTTGTCTGACCCAGTTGCAATTTGTTAGGTTAAGCTGCTAGAGGGCAGGTCATTCATATGCAAAAGCCACTGCACACAGTGGGGTGGGTTTGTAAATGAGTAAGGTGGGGTCTCAGGGAGTCACTAGGCTAGGGCGTGGCAAACAGCACTGGCTGCCAGTCAGCCCTCTCTGCTGCGTTGTGTTCGTTTCCCCTGTCCAGTGCCTCAGCCAGTAAACAATGATTCCAGCATGCACCTCTGTGAGAAGACCACCTTCCCTTTCTGACTCGATGGCACACAGTCCAATTTCTCCCTCTATGAGTCTGGGTCCCCAGAATCTCAACGGAGACTGGAGTTCAAAGAGCTGGGAACCTGTAACTCCCTCCCAATTGAAAAAAACAGCGCACGCCAGCCCGATTCACGCATGTCTCCATACCTCTTCCTTTCTGAGCCTCTGTAGGTCCTACCAGGTCTCAATGCACTTTTTTCTTTCCCCCTAGTTCTAGAACTTCCACTCCACCAGCTTTCCCATGGTTCTGGGGGATAGTCGTTTTGTCTTTTAGTTGTAGTTTTGGGTGTGATTGTGAGAGACAGCATGTATAGGTGTTATACCTTATGCCACCATCTTGGTTCTCCCTAAAAATATATTTAAAAATTAATAAAATTAGTAATAATAAATAGACTTTGTAAGTGTAAAACTACAGTTTTACAGAAAGCCTACAGACAAAGGTGAGCTCTTAACAGACACCAGATAATTTATGGATAATGTTCATGTAAGTATCAAGAACATGCTGTGACTAGTAATAACTAACCAAAGATCAAAAAGATGCATATTTCACCATGCTATTTATAAGCTATTTTGCTTCCAAAGCTCTCTGAGTACTTCTCAAGTTCTAAAGCCTATAAATCGTCCAATGAACATAGTAGAAAAAACATCAAAATTTAGAAAAGAAAGAACTGATTCATGAAAAGGAATATGAATTCTCTACATTTTCTTCTGACCTGTTCTCTCTATTTGTCATAGCATGATTTGAAGAAAACAAAAAAAGGAAGAGGGAAAGAAGGAACAAAAGAAGGAAGAAAAAAAGAAAAGGAAGAAAGGAAACTTTTCATTAAAATTCTGTATTACTAGAGGTAGTGCTTGCATAACATTGTGAATGTACTAGGAGCCCCTGAATTGTTCACTTCTAAATAGTTAAATTTATATTATGTAAATCCCACCTCAATTTTAAAAATCTTATTAGTTTAGAGGAAGTATAATAATATAGAAATAGCAACACCAGAAAATCCTCTTCTTCTTCGTTTTTAAAAACATCTGCTTTAACTTGGTTTCAGATTATTCACAAGCTACACTGATCTCAACTTTAAGGTGGAGCAGTGTAACCCTGGCTGGTTGACTCAGTCAGTTGAAGCATTGTCTGTACACCAAAAAACAAAAGATTTGAGGGTTTGATTCTCTGTCAGAACACATACCTAGGTTGCAGGTTAGATCTGATTAATGTTTGCACATGTGCTAAAAAATCAATAAAAAACATATCTTTAGGTAAGGATTAAAAGAAGGAGGAGGAGGAGAAGAGAAAGAGGAAGGAGGAGGAAAAGAATCAGGGGAAGGGGGAAGAAGAAAAGGAGGAGGGGGGAAGGACAAGGAGAAGAGGGAAAGAGGAAGGGAATGGGGAGGAGGAAGGTGAAGCCATTCAACAAATGTGTTTGGAGTATCTACTGTGTGTTAAAAACCCTGTCTAGGTACTGGAGATAGAGTAGAGAACAACCAACTCAAGTCAGTGCCCTCACTGAGTTTGCATTCTAGTTATGGAGATTGACAGCACACAAGATCTCAATGAGAACATATATAGTATGACATATAGTGATAAGTGATAAGAAAGAAAATAAAGCAGACAAAAGGAATCAAAAACATATGTTGCAAAGTAGTATTCAGATTTAGAGATTCACTAAGAATGTGGCCTTTGGGTAACAATCTGAAGAAAATGTCAGAGCTGGCCATGTGGCTACATGGTATCAGAGTATTCTAGGCAGAGAGTACATCAAACGTTCAGCATGTTTGGAAGCTCCAGTTTGCTGTAGCTGGGTAAGTAAGGGGAGACTAGTGGAGTTGTAAGTCTTAATAAGCACTATGTCTTTTATTGGAGTGACACAGGAAAACATTGGAGGATTTTAGGCAAAAGGTTTTGATTTGATGGTTATGTGTGTGTGTTGTAACAGAATCACTCTGGTTTGTTGGAAATAGACTGAGGAAGAGTAAGTGTGGAAGTGGGGAGGCTAGTTAGAAAGTTACTGCAATAATGCAGCTTGAACCAGAGTTGTGAGCAGCAGGGATAGTGAGACATGGTCAACTTTAGGATATTATAAAAGCAAATTTATGGGTTCTGCTAATGTGAAGAATAAGAGAGAGAAGATCTGACAGCTGAAATCATGGAGCTGCCATCAACTGTGATGGGGAAGGCTGAAGGAGAAGCACTTTAGGGAAGTAGAAGAAGAAGAGAGTATTAAGAGCTCAGTTTTTTATATGCTAAGTTCAAACTATTAGATTTCTAAGTGAAGTGTTGAGTAGGCAGTTGGATTTATGAGTTTAGGCTAGAGACACAGACTTGAAGATATATATTTGGAAATTATCATAGAATATTTGGGTTTTGGGCATTGTAGATTGTAAAATGCTATTCAAATATAAAGTATCTTACCTAGTAATTATTCATGCTTATAATACACCAACAACCATTGGCTTACTAAGAACTCTAGAACACCAAAGATACTTTAAAAAATATATTCTTAGTAGTAGTACACAATTGTTTTTGAAAAATAGGACATATGCAAGTGTTAACTTCTTCTAATTCTACTTTTCAACTAATTTATTGCTGACCTTAAATACTAAGAAGTTCAGAGGTTCTTAACTGATTTTAGGCTTACAAAGTATTATCAAGTTGGAAGTTCTGAGAAAGCCCTGTAATGACATCTTTTTTGAGAATGCTTATCTTCCTAGGAACAGAAAAGCTTGAATGTGAAATGCATAGTCTTAAAGAAGCATGAAGCTGCTAGGTCAGCCATCGTCTTGATAACAATCAAGTACTGAATGATATCTGGCCAATCTTTGATAAGAAATATGCTGGTAGTTTAAAAATATACATACTTTTGAACACCCAATCCTGTTAGGAAAATTTAAAGTAGCCTCTACTACAGAAACTGGTTTGTTCAGTGGTTAGCACATCAGCCTGTGGACTGAAAGGTCCCAGGTTCGATTCTAGTCAAGGGCATGTATGTTGGTTGTGGGCACATCCCCAGTAGGAGGTGTACAGGAGGCAGCTGATCCATGTTTCTAACTCTCTATGCTTCTCCCTTCCTCTCTGCAAAAAATCAATAAAATTTATATATTTTTTAAAATTAGCCTCTATTAAAATTAACCATTGAAAACTTGATATTTTTGAGGTTCAGACACCTGAACTTGCTGCCTCGCACAACCACTTCAAAACTACAACTAAAAGACAAAACGGACATTATCCAGAACCATAGGAAGGCTGGCTGAGTGGAAATTCTACAATTAGAAGGGAAGAAAAAAGGAGACTAAGAGGAGCTGTGGAAGTAAAGTGCAGAGATACAGAGGCTCATGCATTGAAAGGGCTGGCAACTAAATACACAGCAGTCTTTTTCAATCAGGAGGGAGACAAAACCTTTTGAGTGCTCTGAACTCCAGTTCTGGGTGAAGCTGTGGGGATTCAGACTCATATGGGGAGAAACTGGAATATCTGGCTTCTGGCAGAATTTGAAGGCAGCTTTCTCTGAGAGGTGCTTGCAGCAATTACCACAGGACACTGAGAACCAGGAGCCTCTTAGAATAGGGCTGATGGCCAGCCATTACTGTTTGCTCCACCCTGAGACCCGCCCCACCCAAGTTGTGCGCAGAGGTTTTGCATATGAATGGCTGGTTCTTTGAAATCTAAAATTACCTAACAAATTATAGCTGAGTCAGAGAGACCCAAACATCCAGAAGAATGCCCAAGGCCCCACAGCAGCTTGCATTGTTTCACAGCTGGGCCTCATCTGGGCACCTCCAAAACCCAAACAAAGAAGAGGAATCTGGGGAGAGAAACCAAGATGGTGGCATAGGTGAAGACCTAAACTGCTGCCTCGCACAACAATTTCAAAACTACAACTAAAAGACAGAACGGACATCATCCAGAACAAAGAAACTTGGCTGAGTGAAAATTCTACAACTAGAAGGAAAGAGAGGAGCTCACAGAGACTCAGAGGAGCTGCAAAAAGCTGAGGTTCGGAGACATGCATGTGGAGAGAGCTGGGAGCAGTGTGCCTGGCTGGCTTCATCTGGAGGGAGGGAGATGGAGACTCACGACAGCACCAAACCCCTTATCCTACTGCATTGAACCCCAGCTCCAGGCAAGACTCATACAGGGGAGTCTGGACTGTGAAAAAGGAATACTGCAGGGAAATTTAGGGGAGCCATGAAAGGGCAGAAGTCTGTGGTGTGCAGACCAATGCGCATGGAGGACAGACTGCTGATTGTGCTGCTGGCTATCTCTGGTGGGCAGGAGACAGAGCCTCCCAACTGTACCACTTCTACCTGCATGGAATCCCAGTTTCGGGCAAGACCCTAAGGACCCAGTCTCATATGGGTCCTGGAGTGCAAGGAGAACCAGAAAGGCAAAGGTCTGGAGACCCCTGTGTGTGCACACAGAAAAGGCCTCAGCGATTAGCAAAAGACACTTGAGACCCAGGGGCCATATAGGATGGGGCTGACTGGAAGACAAGGCTGTCTCTGCTAAGCTCTGAGACTCCACCCTATCCAAGCTCAACAGAGAGACTTTCGCAGTTTTGCAAGTCTTGCATCATAAGGCTGATTCCAGCACAGACATTCTCATGGCATAGTGAAAATGCAGAGACAAAGTAACAGACCAAAAACAAAAGAAATGGAGGAAAACAAATGACTGGATATAGAGTTCAACACCATGCTTATAGGTGTTTCAAGAATTTCCTAGAAAAGATGGATAAATTTAGTGAGACCTAAGAGGAAATGAAAAAGGACCAAGTAGAAATTAAACATACACTGACTGAAATAAAAAATATTGTACAGAGACCTAACAGCAGACTAGAGGAAGGCAAGAATCAAGTCAAAAATTTGAAACACAAAGAAGCAGGAAACACTCAACTGGAAAAGCATGAGGAAAAAATAATCCAAAAATGTAAAGATAGTGTAAGGAGGCTCTGGGACAACTTCAAGCATACCAACATCAGAATTGTGGGAGTGCCAAAAGAAGAGAGAGAGCAAGATACTAAAAACCTATTAGAAAAAATAATGACTGAAAACTTCCCATATCTGGTAAGAGAAATAGACTTACAAGTCCAGGAAGCACACAGAACCCCATATAAAAGGAATTCAAAGAGGACCACAGCCAGACACATCATAATTAAAATACCAAGAGCAAAAGACAAAGAGAGAATATTAAAAGCAGCAAGAGAAAAACAGCTCATTACCTACAAGGGAGCACCCATACAACTGTCAGCTGATTTCTCAACAGAAAAAATGCAGGCCAGATGGGAGTGGCAAGAATTATTCAACATGATGAATAGCAAGAACCTACAACCAAGAACACTCTATCCAGCAAAGCTATCATTCAGAATTAAAGGGCAAATAAAGAGCTTCACAGATAAAGCTAAAGGAGTTCATCAACCCTGTATTATATGAAATGCTGAAAGGTACTATTTTAGAAGAGGAAGAAGAAAAAGGTAAGAGATAAAAAATTATGAACAACAAATACATATCTATCAACAAGTGAATCTAAAAATTAAGTGAATTAAAAATTTGGTCAACAGAATAAACTGGTGAATATAATAGAATCAGGGGAGATAGGAAAATGGCGGCGGAGTAAACAGATGCGTCTGGAGCTTTGTCGCTGGGCAGAAGGAGAGAGAGCGGCTGAGAGTCACACTGGGAGAGTTTGGTGGCAAGTTAAGTCAGTTATCCTCCAGGAGAAGGCAAGGAACTGCTGGACGGGGCTCTCCCAGCCGGGCAGCCCCACTGCCAAGGGGTTTTTGTCCACCCGAGCCCCCAGCATGAACGCGGAGACCGCGCCATCTTTCAGAGGGAGGTAGATGACTGCAGCCATCTGAAGCTGGCAGCTGCGCACACGTCAAGCAGCTGGGGACCCGGGGACCCAGAACTCCGCTCTCCAATCAGCACAGACACGCAGCGGACTCAGAGATCCACGTAGCACACAGAGAGGTCAGATTGTGCCTGGGATAAGAGGGAGGTCTGGAAGCTGCGGCTGACGGAGGCACCCACCGAGCAGCCGGGGACCCAGAGCACAGCTTTCCAGGCAGCGAGGACAAGTGGATGGTGGATTCAGAGATCCACGCAGCTCGAGGAAGGGTCAGATTTCGCCCGGGTCAGGGTGAGGTCTCCTACCCTTGCACAACAGAGACGCGTACGCCTTGGGAGCCTGGCTGTGGGAAAGCTGCCTCTGGAAAGGTCCCCAGAGGTGATCAGGGCGTGATCCCTAAGTGTGGAGGCAAACCCTCTGAGCAGTTGACGGAGGAGAGCTCTGGAAAACGACTCCTTTTTTTTTTTATTTCCTGGGGCAGAAGGACAGCCTGGGAGTTATTACAGTGTCCTGGCTGCAAAACCCCCACAAACTGGCTTTGAGAACCACAGAGTAGCAGGATCTGAGCACAGCCTAGAGAGGTCCCCTGCTTTGTCTCAGAGATCAATTCTGAAACACTGCCACCCAGTGGATGACACACAGAATAATAGTGGAAGGGAAGGACCATCCTAATTTTTTTCTTTTTCCTTTTTTCTTTTTTTTCCCTTTTATTTTATTTTATTTTTCATTTTCACCTATTTTAATTAAAAGACTATTTTTTTCTTTCCGCATCAATTGATTTTTCCTTTTCAACTATTACATTTTTGTTTTAAACTAATATTATTATTTAATATTAGTACTTTTACCTTTTTGGAAAAAAAAAAAACAAGTGTCATTTTGTTTTCTATTTATTTTATTTTGGGATTAGAGTTCTACATTCTATTTTCATCTTTCCTTTGTCATAATATTACTCCAACTCAACTCTACCTTTATGCCAACACCTTCCTCCTAATTTTCCCCATTTTGTTGTCTTAGTTCTCTTTCCCTTTTCCAACTTTAGATTCTCCCTATTCTTTCTCTTTACCTAGTTAAAATTTCACCCCATTTATATATCTAATTTCAAATCCCCTACTACAAGTCCACACAAACCTCTCTCTTC
>PVJN01032781.1:0-23911 GCA_004026805.1 Lasiurus borealis | reverse complement strand
GGCAGTAAAGCCTCAAACAGACTGAAATTATAGC
Organism: Lasiurus borealis; assembly: GCA_004026805.1. Taxonomy (NCBI): domain Eukaryota; kingdom Metazoa; phylum Chordata; class Mammalia; order Chiroptera; family Vespertilionidae; genus Lasiurus; species Lasiurus borealis. Next base: position 23,877 of record PVJN01032781.1, on the reverse strand, counting down.
AGGAAGATTAAAGTTAGGTGGGGTAGATGGGAGATCAATCAAGGGACTTGTATGCATGCATATAAGCATAACCAATGAACACAGACACTGGGGGGGGTTGGGGTATGCCTGGGAGGGAGGGGGGCATGGGGAAACATGTATAAAAAATTAATAAAAAAAAAAAAAGAAAATCTCTGCTTTCTCACCACATCTCTATTTCATGCTTATTCTCACTTTCACTGTTACAAAACTTGCTATTGGGCCTCTTGAAAATCCCTCCGTTCTTGGGTTTGAAAATATGCTAATCCATAGCACCATTCTTTGGATTCACTTGCAATCTGAGTCCATCAAATACACTATCTCACCCCGTGATCTGCCAACAATCTCTCGGCTAGTCTCTCTTCCTAGGACATATGAATGTCCATTTCTTCTTATTGCCATTACTAGGAGCTACCAGAAAAATTGCTGAAAGTGCCAACTGAATCTTACAAATGGAAGATTTTCTAGACTGATTTGTGTCTTTAAAGCTATGTGACAGTAATCCTCTGGCTCATTTCTATCAGTCAATAATCTATTTAGTATAGATTTTATTCCAAAATTTTACTATTCTCTTAAGTTCTCTGATCAACACCAACCCACTGCCTTGAGCAATGATGTAGCTTTTAATTACATCATGAAAATGGAGGAACCTAATAGAAACATTCTCCAATTCCATTGCATTTCACTCTCAATAAAGGGTCTCAAATTCTGTTCTCCTGCTTTAGGTGTAATTAAACTATTCTTTTGAGGTGTAGACCTTTTAGCCATGCTCATTATGATAACTCTTTCTTCACTCTCTAGTTTCTTGTTCTGTATATATAGCTTTAAACTCTTAATAGTGTTAATATCAATTGCAACTTTTTTGCATAATATTTTTACTTGGATTGCTGTAAGCATCTCAAATTCAGAAATGTCCCAAAGTAAAACTTTGGAGTCTCTCTCTTGACTGCACCTCTTCAAGACCATTTTCACCACTGTTCTAAGTTAGGCTTCCCTCTTCTTCATCTGAATTTCTTAATTGCTTACTTCATAAATATATTTTAAGATCCAACTCTAATGTCACTTCTTCATTAATTAATCAGTTCATTGATTATTATATTCAATTTATCAACTGCATTGAACTCTTAACATGGAACATGAACTGTTGCTTAACACTAGAAACACAGTAGTGAATTAAAAAACAAGATACATTTTCCTAGCCTTATGGAGCTCTGTTAAAGTCTACCTTGACCTTCCTATTATGAATATATCTCACCCTCTTGGGGTTCCTCATGAAGTGTTGTATAGTTCCATATTATAAAAATGAGTACATTAAAAAATTTACATGGTTATTTTTATAACTTCTGCATATCAACTAAGTTCCTTGAGGACAAGAACTGATTTTGCACAGATGTGTCTGAATAGCTAGGTGGTATTGTTGCTTTTTTTTTTTGCCCCAGTCCATGAATTATATGAATCTCATAATTAGCTTTTTAATGTCCATTGTTTTCTGGGTAAAGTAATGTGTAATCTGGGGCATCAAAATGTAATTGTGACTCAAATGTTTAAGAGAACTTGCTCTGTAGAATTGTTGGCCCCCACCCTTGCACCAGGCCTCTATCCTATCTAATAAAAGAGTAATATGCAGATTGACCATCACTCCAACACACAAGATGACTGCCCCCATGTGGTCAAAAGATTCCTATAGGTTAGTTTCCTTGGAAAGAATTTTCCTTCTCAGAATTTGATAAATCTATTTTATAAGGCCTGGTAAACAGGATAATAAAATATTCGAATAAGTTTCTTCAATTCAAGACTATTAAATTACAAATTTTTGGTCAAAGTATGGTATCAAATAATATATATTGATTAACCCACTATTTTAAAATTTTCTTATCACTTTTACTTTTCCTATGGCACAATCTAAGAAAAAAGTGGAACTACTTCAGTTTAACTCTAGCATATAATTAAAAGAATTAGCTTGTTTCTGTGGTGATACAAAACCAAGAAAATTGCCACAGAATGCAATATCAAGGGGAAAGGTCTTATTGGGGCATATGAAACAGCTGTGCCTCTAACAGAGCTAGGATCAAAGTCATTGCCCAGAGTTTCCACTCCATATCTGAATGGTCCAGTCCAGCATCAGGCTAGTTTAGCTTGGGTTCCCAACTGTAGTCCATTGCCGCATGGCTATGGAGGGAACACAGGTGAGAGAAAGGAAGCAGAAGCAAAACTGGAGGAATAAGAGAGAAACACCTTTGTTTGAAAATTTTAATTTTCTAAGATTTTGCATGCTGCAGTGGCCCCACACCCTCTAGCCAGTTCTCTCTCTTGCCAGGTTAGACAAACAAGCACATTCCCTATATCACCCTGACTTTACTGTGTGTGCATCCATCCTTCTTTTTGTCTAGTCCCTTTCCCAAGTGTTCTGCAGGGAATGGACCAATGGTTCCCCAGGGAGTGGTTTCCTGGTACAGCTGCTCAAATGGCCATGCTTGCAATGTCTGGTTTTCCTTTTACTCCTTTCCTATCCTATCTAATAAAAGAGTAACATGCAAATTGACCATACCTCCACCACACCTACAAGCCACATACACCAACCATTCCCACCAGCCAATCAGAGGAATATGCAAATTAACCCAACCAAGATGGCTATAGCCACAGAGAAAGCAGGAGGAGGGCTTGGGTTGACCCTGGCAATAGAGGAAGCCAAGCTTTCCACAAACCCTGGCCAGAGGCCTCTGCTTAGGCAACAAAGTTTCAATGGCTGTGGGAGCAAAAGGCTTGGCTCTGCTCCAGGCTATAAAGTTTCAATTGTCAAAGATAAATAAATCCTAGATAGCAGGTATTCCACTTGGGTCACCGAGGAATGTGGCCAGCCTGCAAACCATCACAGGCCCCTCGTCCAGGCCACCCCACACCCCAAGGGACCACCCTGATCCAAGACAACCTTCAGGGCAAACCAGCTGGCCCCCACCATTGCACCAGGCCTCTATCCTATCTAATAAAAGAGTAATATGCAGATTGACCATCACTCCAACACACAAGATGACTGCCCCCATGTGGTCAAAAGATCCTGTTCCCATGTGGACACAAGATGGCCACCACAAGATGGCCACCAGGGGAGAAAAGTTGGCAGGGACCAGGCCTGCAAGAGAGGGCAGTTGAGGGTGATCAAGGCCAGCAGAGGAGGGAAGTTGAGGGTGACTGGGCCTGCAGGGGAGGGCAGTTAGGAGTGACTAGGCCCATAGGGTAGGGTAGTTAGGGCCAAACAGGCTGGCAGGGTAATAGTTAGGCATCAATCAGGCTGGCAAGGGAGTAATTAGGGGGTGATCTTGCTGGTAGGCAGAAGTGGTTAGGAACAATCAGGAAGGCAGGCAGGTGAGCAGTTGAGAGCCAGCAGTCCTGGATAATGAGAGGGATGTCTGACTGCCTGTTTAGGCCTGATCCTACATAGACTAGGCCTAAACAGGCAGTCGGACATCCCTCAAGGGGTCCCAGATTGGAGAGGGAGCAGGCTGGGCTGAAGGACACTTCCCTGCCTGCACGAATTTTGTGCACCAGTCCTCTAGTCCTTTATAATAAAAGACTGATATGCAAATAGACGAAACAGCAGAACAACCCAACAATAAGTTGCTATGATGTGCACTGACCACCAGGGGATGTACGCAGAACATCGTGGGCATGGGCAGCAGACAGTAGAGCATGGAACGTGGAGGATGCCACCATGGTGGATGGTGGAGCAGATAAGCAGGGTGCCAGACCCAGGTGAGGTGCTGGTCACTGTCATTGGGGTGAGTGGTTACTGAAAATTCTTTGCTCGTGCATGCCATGGTCCTGCCCAGCAGGTGCAGGTGATGGCTGCTGGCCCTGATCACCCCTGAGGGCTTCTCCACCTTCCCCTGCCCGTGAGGAGTGATCAGACGCTGCTGGCACCCACTGCTGGCACCAGCCCTGATTGCTCCATGTTGTCCCCAATAGTTCTGCACCACTAGTAGGTGCCAGTGGGGCCAGAGCCAACAGTGCATGGGAGTGGTGGTGGCGGGAGCAGGGCTGCCAGCAGACCGGTGACCAGGTGGGAGGCGTGGGGGTGCGGGGGATAGGCCGAGACCTGCCTCTGTGCCCACAGCAGCCTCATGGGCCACAGTTCTTTTCAAGGTGCAGGAATTCATGCACTGGGCCCCTAGTTATTCATGACTAGCTAGTTACAATGGTAACTAAACCCAGACTGGGTGTACTATGCATAATATAGATACTATGTGATTAAAAATAAATCACCAATTTAGGGGAAAATAAGTATAGTAGTTCAAAATGTCAAAATTCATCAATAGATGAAACATTATGCCATCTTTTGCTTAAATGTCCTTATCACTTCTATGACTAAGCTTGCAACATGGTTGTACACTAATAGAGAGTTTTCCTGAAGGTAAATGCGTAAAATTGGAAAGTCACACCACAGCAGTAAGTAAAAGACACCTTTACCTAAATGACACAATTGTACTGATAAATATTATATTAAGAAAAAAAACAACACATACTTTTTTTTTCCCCACAAGGTTTTACTAATTGTTGTTCATTATTTCATTACCCTGGGAAGTAAGAGTGCAATTTGAAAATATAATCATGGAGTTCCTGCCCTTGCTTTTTCTCCACAGGAAGAAAACCACGCCAAATCCCGCTCTCCTGAGAGGACTGCCACGGAGGGCTGGCAAACCAGAGCTCTCGCAGGAACAGAAACTCAGCTGCAAGCATTCTGCTGGACCAAGGCCTTCTCTCTGTGGCTCTTTCCTTCATCCCGTGCCCTTCTGAACAGTGTTGGTAAATTAGCCCGGGGGGATTTACCAGTGCAGTGTGCCTGTTTGGGGCAGTGCCCTCAGGAGTCATGCAGTGTGGGCCATTAAATGCCAAACAAAGAAGAAAACAATCCTCCTTAACCTAAGTATCTCATGATTGATGACAGACCCCTTTATGTATTCCTGCCCAGAGTCAAATACTGGTTTTCATGCAAATCCCAGGGAGAACATTGCATATTTCACATGATATAGTTAAGTCAGTTCTCTGAAGTATTTTTTTCTCTCTCATGCATAAAGCATCCCTGCTACCTTCAGTTTTATCCTTTGCTTTTTGGCTTCTTGCTTGATTTTACTTGTGAAACCACAATCTTTCCCCTCATCTTATCTTCTAAATAATTTAATCGATTGAATTAGTAACATGATTTAGTAATACAAGGGTGCCATTGTGGGGACATTCTTTTGAGTTAGTAAAATAATAACAAAAGAATTACTGTTATAATCATAATTTGCATGTCTTTTTCCATATGAACACCTGGAAGCCTACTTTTGCCCATCCCTATATAAAGAAATCTATTCAGAATTCAGTGACAAAAATGTTATTTTTATTTTTGGTAGATCAAGGGTATTAAATGTATAAAGCAGCTCAATATGCATGGGACATCTTACCTTCTCAAAAAGATAAGATCCCCCTCGCCTGAACTGGTTTGGCTCAGTGGATAGAGGGTCGGCCTGTAGACTGAAGGGTCCCAGTCTGAGTCCAATCAAGGACACATGCCTGGGTTGCAGGCTCAACGCCCAGTAGGAAGCGTGCAGGAGACATCAATGCCTCTCTCTCACCAGCGATGTTTCTCTCTCTCCCTCTCCCTCCTCTCTGAAATCAATAAAAATATTTTTAAAATAATGAATAAATAAGAGTCCCTCTAAAAAGCAACATGAGGTAGAGTCCTCCCTACCCCCCAGCGCAGGATCAGCAGAATGATGTGCCCCCCCCTCCTCCCCCCTCTTCTGTAATTCTCAGCACATTCGGGGGATTACACACTGTCTGTGCATCTTGCAGCCTCCCCGAGCTCTGTTTCCTTACAGCACTTACTCCAGCTGCTGAAAGGAAAATAGGCTCAGACAATCCTCTTTGGCTGCCAAAGCTGCTGCCTCTGAATGAACACATCCTGCTTCCAGGAATCAAGCTGATCCCCCGTGATCCCTGAATCCAGCCGTCGTTCAAAAGAATGCTGTGTACCTCAAAGGGCAACGCTTGCTCTTCGTTTGGGATTTAGGGATGAGCCAGAGCTTGGGTCACCTAAGAGCCGATGCTATCCTGCCTTTGTGGTTTCATAGGTAAAATCAAGCAAGAAGCCAAAAAGCAAAGGATAATGCTGCTGCCCCAAAGCAGCTCACCCTGCACACCAGCCTGAGGACCCCACTCTGCCTCCGACCCCCGATCCCCTCCTGCAGGACACACTTTGGTTCCGTCACAATAATGAGGCCTTTGAATTTCCCTCTGCAGCTGCGAGCTGGCTGGAAATGCTCAGTTACGGTGTTGAAATAACTGTTTCAGGAGTCTTGCCACCAGTGAGCCTACTGTCCTACCAACATGACCCAGTTTAGCCCAGGTTCACAGTGACTGGTTTTAGACCCTGAGTTTAAAGCCCTGCTATGGTATTTGGCCAAACTGTCATTAGAACACATCCCCAGAGGAAAACTGACAGCTAAGACGACAGCTTAGAAAGGAGTAAAAGAATCGCAATGGTAGAGTATATTTTACCCCGCTTTTCATAGAAGGATTTAAGGATGTTAAAAAGTGATTTCACAACCACCACACACACAAAAAAAGAAAATGTATCCCTGTGAGCAAATTATAAGGTGAGCATAAATTGCTGTAAAGTTTATCCATCTGTATCATTGAATAAACAGACAACATTCCAGGACTAGGGATCAAAGTGAATGCAGCTATTTGCCGTGCTCCCTGTAGTAATATCCTTCACAGATTTGAAGGCCCCATTGAAATTATTTAGCACATTTTGATACATTAAAAATCATCAGAAACATCTATCTTGAGCTGAATGTTCATAAAGTGGTTTGGATAAAAAAAAGTTTTTTCTAGAAACAGATTCTCAGTGGCCTTATATATTGTAATACAGTAGACGTCTAATGTATAATGGTTTCATGTTAGATAATATAAAGGTCAGGCATTGATTGTATCTCCTTGTAGGTAGAATCTGAGATTTAGATTGTCTGATGGTAGAGTATATGGCATAATTGCAAAAAAAAAAATCATTAACTGGGATTTTATCACAGAAGTTACAATGTTTAAAGCAGAGATTGGTTTCCCTCTTCAATAAGGTGTAGCTTTAGAGACTGGTAAATGCTTGTATATTAGGAGAGGCAACAAACAAATTAATCACTTTCTTCCAATCCCCACTGTTTGCATTCCCTCCCTGCAGCCCTCGATAATTGGAGCAGGACTTGGTGAAACAGCACCTCTCTCCTTCAATTGGTGTCAACTGGGGTAGCTGGAAGGCTAGGGTTAGAATCATCTGAAACCTTGTTCACTCACATTCAAGGTGCTGGTTGCTGGCTCTCTGCAATGATCTTGGGGACGTTGTTGGCTACTTCCTAACCTCAGGGCGTGATGGCCGGGTTCTAATGACAAGTGTCCTGAGAACAAGGGAACCGGGTAGAAGACATATCACTTTTATGGAAATCTTACAACATTAATTTCAGCAATTCTTATTTGTCATGGCAGTTCCAAAGGCCCACGTTAAAAATGAAGGTACTGTAACTTAAAGGAGAGATGCTAATTCAATAACAGCATGCGGTAACAAAACAAAACAAAAAAAAGCTATGGCCATTTTTAGAAGATGCCAGTATCCCAAAATACATAAGAATATTTTTAGTATAGTGATATTGAATAGGAAATAAATATACTAGTATTTGTACTAGGTCTTCATTGTTTAATGATTAATGTACTCTTGTATTTTAATTCTCTGATTCTGTTAGTGGTAACCAAAGAAAAAAACTTGAGAATGTTTTGGTATAATTCCTTGACTACAAATTTATTTCTTTTTTGTCTCTCTATGATTTCCTTTAGATTATTGTATTTCACTAAAAATGGATAAAGGATGAGGGAAAAATCAAAACATAGATGTTGAAATGTATTTTGATTACTTGAGACATTTCTGATCCTGGTCATAAACATTATTCCAGAATTAGGTTCATGAGAATAACTTTGAATAACAGATTTTTAACTCTTAAACAGGGTTGGTTGTGGTGGTCGTACATATAAACTGAAAAGAAATACTGATAATTTTTTTTATTTAAAAATTTTTATTTTCTCCCCCTTTCAAATAGAACCATTTACAAACTTAGAATCCACTTAGGGCATATCAACTAAACATAATAGGTATTTATAGAGATCAGATGGATTGGCAATGACTACCTTCAGATGAATCTCAGCAGCATTAGATTTCTCAGGTATTTTGACTATGACATCTACTAAACATCTATTTAAATTATTTCAGTTTTTCCTAATCATGTATTATTTAAACTATGCCACAATAGGCTATTTTTTAATAGCATAAAGAGCACTGATATTAGAAAACAATTTAAAAATAATATGTTTTAGAATATCTTAATGTAGTCCAAATTATCCTATGGCACATCAACTTGTCTTTAATATCTCATGAAAAAGAGAGATAAAAAGTTATGATTATACCCATTTTTTATTTTATAAGATTCAAGACTGTCCATCTTTATTGTTATTTGAGAAGTGCTTACAAAAATAACTAAACTCTCTTATTTGGGCAAATAGAAAAATCAAAATATATAAAAAGCATTTTAAATAAAATATTAAAATTCTTGAACTAAGATTTTGAAATAAGCATATATTTTATTGTGTACAAGAAGTTAAATTTCAATCTACATTTAACACCCAAATTAAACCTGAGATAAAATGTAATTTTTAGCATCTATGCTTTCAAATCATATTTCTTCTTATAATTATTAAAGAAATAAAGCAATTTATATCAGCTTTTAAATGGGAGAAAAGTTAGTTATCTTTATGCATGTTTATTGTTAAAGATTTCATTAAAATGAAACATATACAAATATACACTTACCTAAAACTAAATATTTTGCTTGCAATTACTTTTCTTCACTATATTAGGTATCATATATGAAAATTATATTTTTTCAATTTTTAAAATGTAGTCCACAGAATATCTGTAGTGTTAAAGGACTTCAAAAAATATAATATTTGGAAACTATTTGAGAATAAATACTAGAAATTATTTGATTCAAATAAGGGACTGTTTTTATAAATGCATTGGTATATAAATTTATTAAATGTCTGTAAACTACATAAGCAAGAAAATGTTTTCTTTTCTGTCAAAAAGGTCAGCCATTTACTTTTCAGGTTAAATTGGCCCAAGAATTCTGGAAAGTTGTTCACATTAGACAACAGTTTCACATCAAAAGCTATGCTATTCCCTAGTAGACATTTGAGGATGTCTGTTGTTTTATTTTTATTTTTTGGTAGGTACAGCAATCAGAAGGCACTGCTGGCATTTAGTTGGGGCAGGGTTTACATATGCCTGGGGATGTTAGGTATCCTCTAAGAAGGAAAATCATTTAGAACACAGCATTATTTTAGATTCCATCTGACTTTCTAAGTGCTCCCGAGATTCCAGACATTCATAACACGCTAATGTCTGTACACATTTAGCTGAACTAAAGACATCTGTGTACAGAGTAGCTCTGCATAGTTTTAGTATATTATCCATGTATATTTACTACCTTTTATATGATCAAAAACTGGGTTATTAAGTAAAACTGTATTTGGAGTTCTTTACCATGTGAAACATCAGAAAATCTTGTTTCTGTGTGCTGCTCTTTTGCAGTTAGAGTTATCAAAGCTATGCATTTGAATCCTTCTACCCTCAAAGCTTTCACATTCACAGTAAATCTCTTCAGGATGTACCATATCTGACTACTTCATCTTGTTTGCTGCAATGTAGGTTCTCAGCTCAGTAATCTCGGTTCTTGAGCTCGGCAAAGAAAGAATTCAGAGCCAAGGACATTCGTGCAAGAGGAAATTTACTTAGCACAGAAGCAGAAGAAGTGAGCCAGCTGGCCTGTATGGACTCAAGGAAATACTCGTAAGTTACTGAGGCAAAAGAAGGACCTTTAGAGGCAGGTTCAGGGGATTAGCCTGAGACAACCTGCTCCCCTGGTTGTAAGACTCCTGGAAACCTTCAGAGCTTAAGAGAAAGAAAAACAAAGATACACACTTGGTGAAAGAAGGTGGGGAAAGTAGACAGGCTTTAGAGCAGTGGTTCTCAACCTTTCTAATGCCGTGACCCTTTAACACAATTCCTCATGTTGTAGTGACCCCCAACCATAAAATTATTTTCGTTGCTACTTCTTAACTGCCATTGTGCTACTGTTAATGAATCATAATGTAAATATCTGATAGGATGTCTTAGGTGACCCCCGTGAAAGGGTTGTTTGACCCCCAAAGGGATCACGACCCACAGGTTGAGAACCGCTGAGAAAGAGAGAGAGAGAGAGAGAGAGAGAGAGAGAGAGAGAGAGAGAGAGAGAGAGAGAGAGAGAACATGAGAACTGGGTCCTTTGTCTCAAGGTTTTTTTAGTCTACTTTCTACAGGAGGGATCTTTAGGAGAGATTTCAGCGGAGGACCTCAGTAGACTATTCATCAGCTTTCCAGGTGTGTCCCTTCAGGGCTTTGATCTCTACTGATGGGTGGGCATTAAGATGGGAGGTCATTGGTCATTGGTCATTGCATTTGGTCCCCATGCCAGGATGTCAGTCATGGTGTCACTTCTGGTTTTGCTGCTTTTCTGGGCCTGGAGCTAAAACACAACGGAGGCCTAGAGGTTATCTCTAGTTTGACCAAAACTGTATCTCTGTGGTCAACAGAACCAAGGCTTTTTCCCTAAGATTATTGGACGCCAGTCAGAACCTCTGTCCTGAGGGCTTCATGTTTAAGGGGATGTTCAAGTAAGGGAGAAGAAGTCAGGTGAGGCAGGGTGTGCTAGATTTCATTGGCCTGGATTTTTTTCCTATTTCTTACTATCCTGCCTCAATTACATCTTCTAATATAATCATCACCAATCATGTATTTTACACTCCTTTAATCCCTCTTCATTTATACTGAGGAAAGTATATATTTTCTTCATTATACCTTCAACTTTCATTTCATGTTTGGAAAGTGGATATTAATAGAATATTTGTGATAGGAGAAGGCATTGGGTGTAATCAAAGTTCAAAGCCATTGCTCTTAAAATATCACCCAAAGCCTATTTAAGGATTTATTCCAATCCCATATAGGCCTCAGAAGAGCCCAACATTTTATATAGAGTTCAAGATTTTATATAGAGTTCATTATTAAGGACTCTGGTAGCCTCGCTGGTGTTGCTCTGTTTGATTCCAGGTCAGGGCACATGCCTGAGGTGGGGCTCAGTCCTCAGTAGGGGGAATGCAGTAGACAGCAGATCAATTATTCTCTCCCATCATTGATGTTTCTATTGCTCTTTTCCTCTCCCTTCCCCTCTAAAATAAATCACATATATTTTAAAACAATAATAAATTTTTTAAAAATAAGGACTTTGGTAAAGCCAGACCTCCTTTGTAAGGTGTTGCAAATTCAACACCTAAAGGGCCAGGTAGTTGATATAAATGAAGCCAGTCAGCAATAAAACATTAATGAGTAGAGGAGATAATGGCAAATTTAATGAGGTATATTTTATGTAAAGAAGACAAGAACTACTTGCCCAGCTACCATTGCCTTGGAAGAAGAGGGATCCAATGTTACCATCAGCTATTTTTAATCAATGTAGAACATTCAGATGAACAGGTGATTTTTTAAAAATGTTAATACGCTGTGCATGACAAACAACCACAAACTTGTCCATAAACTGTTCATGCACAGAGCTTTTTAGTTTGGAAGCTCTGTACATTTTTAGTGGAAAGAAATAACATCCGGATGTAAAGCCTAGAAAAATGAGAATTGCCCACTAAATTTCAAATTTCTTTTCAGTCAGCTATGTCTTTTATTTAGAGTTAAAGCAATATTCTCATCCCACAAGTATGAAAATATTAGAATAATGCTGCGATATCTGTTACATTATAACATTTTATAGATTATTTGATATACACTATTGAAAAACTATGGCAAAACAAGATGTTTTGGAGGTTTTAATGTACTCTTATCTTAAACCTTTTCAATTTATGTCCATTAATTTCACCTTTTATTACTAAAGCTCTTGAGTACCAATTGACTCACATGTTGCTTACACATAATGGATTATCCAAAACTGATTTTGTCTGATCATTCCAAAAGATATTTTAAATGACCTGCTTTTTGCATTTTGAATGTGTGTATTTCATAGAAATAGAAACTAATTTATAACAATGTGTAGGTAAGAAAAGAGGATATATATTTTCAACTCCTTTGTTCGGTTTCCACTTTTCCTTCTAGAAATTGTTTCTGTCAATTTTAATTTTCACTGAGTTGAGTGGGAAAGGAATTTAACAAGTACCTCCAACTGAAAATAGCAGAAAAAGATTAGTAAAGGTTTTCAGCAGTTCTAAGTTTCATTGAACCTGTCTTGAATGGTATGGGCCAAATAGCATTTCTGGAAAAGCAGGAAGAGACATCAGGGTGTTTTAAGTTTTGAAAACTCACTCAAAACATACCCTAAAATTGAAGTATAAAGGATATGCAATATATATCTACATCTACATCTATATCTATATATCTATATCTATATCATGTCATTAAAAAAAAAAAACCCTGAGACTCCATCTAGCACAAAGATGCTTTAAGAAGAGGAGAGTTAATATAAGGCAGGTCAAATGTCACTAGCACATTTTAATGGTTATCTTGCAGTGGCTCACATTAGGTGGGTCATGGCAGCTACATCTCCAGGGTTCCTATATCCTCAGCAGTTGTGAGCAATTCATAGATAATTTCAAAGTTTCCTTTTCTGCTTTAGAGGTCATCCACATTCTATAATTAAAAACAAAGCAAACCAACAGTGAAGTTACCAATTAACCAATAACTCTTTAAAAAGTAATTTCTTAAAAGCCAAATGCAGAAATAATAAATAAGGTAAACTATAATCTTTTTGAATAAATAAGGTTATGTGCCCAAGATTCAAGGGAAGATATGCATTTTTGTAAAAGAAGACAAAAGCAGTCTGTCAACTGCCCTTAATTCATCAAGCCTTAGCATATTTTGACTTCAAGTCTGTTTGGGAAACTTTGTGGTAGCCGCACACATATTCTCTCTAGACAGATTGCTGGAACACTGCAGCATTGGATTTTGGAAATCCTATACCATCACCCCTTCATAGCAGACTTGAGGGTCTGCTATGTTTAAGAGGCATAGGCAGTCTGGGGGAAACTTGGGTGAGTGTTTAATAAAAATAACCCAACCTCAACACCAGTGATGCCTCCTGGTGGGGTTAAATGTATAATGATCGCCAATAATTTTTTTCATCTTAGAATTAAACAACCAATCATTGTTTACTTGATTCTAGTCTTTTGGTGTCTCCAACCATGAAAATGTATTTTTATATGTAACATAATATATCCCCTCTGAAGAAATATATCAGACTAGATAAAATATTTCAGGGTATTTGACTGGGAAAATGAGTAAAAATGGCATTTTTTGTTCCTTAGATGAGGATTGGAGAGAGAAAAATATGTGACTATATTGATCACTGACTATATGGCAAATATAGTTGAATCCACTCTCATCTTCAGTTTTACCTTCCATAGTTTCAGTTATCCACGGTCTACTGCAATCCCAAAATATGAAACAGAAGATTCTAGAAATAAACAGTTCACAGTTTACTAGTATATGATACACTGTTCTAAAGTAACATGTTGAAATCCCCTGACATTCCTCTCCATCCTGTCCGGGACCTGAGTCATCCCTTTGCCATATCTATACTGGCGGCGCTACCCACACCTTAGTCACTCATAGCCATCTCAGTTATCAGATTGACTGTCACATTACTGCAGTGCTTATGTTCAAAGATTTCTTATTTTACTTACTAATGGCCCAAAGCACAAGCAAAGTGATGCTGCAAATTTGGATATGCCAAAGAGAAGCCACAAGTGCTTCCTTTAAGTGAAAAGGTGAAAGTTCTCAACTTAATAAGAGAAGAAAAAATCTGTATGTTGAGGTTTCTAAGCTTTACATTAAGACAGTGTCTTCTATCAGTGAAATTGTGAAGAAGGAAAAAGAAATTCATGCCAGTTTTTGCTATTGTACAAATTCTGTTAGTTCTGCTCTCAAACTGTGAAAGTTACTGATCTTGGTTGCATGATAAGTGTTTAAATAAATGAAAAAGGCATTAAACTTTATCATATATATCTTATTTAATAAAATAGTAATATGAAAATTGCACCTTTGCTACACCCACAAGCCATGCCCACCAGCCAATCAGGAATGAGTATGCAAATTAAATCAACCAAGATGGCTGCAGCCACAGAGAGAGCAGGAGGCTTGGGTTGCCCCAGCAATGGAGGAAGCCAAGCTTTCTGCCGCCCTGGCAGGCCCACGCCTCCACTCAAGGCTACAAAGTTTCAATTGTAGAAGATAAATAAATCCCAGATACCAGGGCCCCTTCTTGGGTTGCTACAGAGTGTGACCTGCCTGAAAACCATGATAGGCCCCTCACCCAGGCCACCCCATGCCCCAAGGAAACCCCCACCTTGATCTGGGACACCATTCAGGGCAAACCAGGAAGCCCCCACCCTTGCACCAGGCCTCTATCCTATCTAATAAAAAGATTATATGCCAAGTGACCATCATTTCAAGACACAATATAGCTGCCCCCATGTGGTCAAAGATGACTGCCCCCATGTGGACACAAGATAGCCACCACAATATGGCCAGCAGGGAAGGGCAGTTGGAGGGACCAGGCCTACAAGGGAGGGCAGTAGGAATAATCAAGCCTGCAGGGGAGGGCAGTTAGGGGTGACCAGGCCTGTAGGAGAGGGATGTTAGGGGTAAACAGGCTGGCAGGGGAGTGGTTAGGGGGTGATCAGGCTGACAGGCAGAAGCGATTAGGGGCAATCAGAAAGACAGGCAGGTGAGCAGTTGGGAGCCAGCAGACCTGGATTGTGGGAGGGATGTCCGACTGCCCATTTAGGCCAGATCCTGGATTGGGCCTAAACAGGCAGTCAAACATCTCTCGAGGGGTCCAAGATTGGAGATCTCTGTGCACAAATTTCATGCACTGGGCCTCGTGTGTGTGTGTGTGTGTGTGTGTGTGTGTGTGTGTGTGCGTGCGTGTGTGTGTATATATATATATATATATATATATATATATATATATATATATATACTCTCCATGGTTATAGGCATCCACTGGGGGTCTTGAAATATATCCTCCATGAATAAAGATTCCAAATAAGTTCCCAAAGCAAAAGAAATAATGACAAAAATGGTTTAGTTGAGCAGAAATCATTTTTTGCAATAGGCATTTTTGTATAGGATAAAAAACAAAAGTTTCAGTCATACTAAAATCCCCTATTGCTGATGCAGTTTTCACAATGTGTATATTTGTGTGTATGTGTTTGTATGTGCATATATATATTAATATATTAAAAGTAAGATTATGTTTATTTACTTAACAAATTTGCCACTCTTTCAAATTTAGTACAGATATTAAATTTATATCAAACATATACTTTAAAAAAATCTTATTATTATTTATACTTAAAAAGTGGTAAACATGGTAAAAATAATGCTTCCTAACAATATTGACATAAAGTGAAATTAATTTTACTTTTATTTAATGGGCTTTATTTCATAAATCCTGCTAGACTCAGAGGATATTTGGAAAGTCTGCATCACACTCTTATTCAAACCAATAGATAATATATAAAGCAATATCAACACAACCATGCTTAATACGCATTCTTTAAAAATGTTCTTTCCCCTATTTGATAATAAATGTGATATTCATATAGCAAAATCTTTATTTCTTAAAAATAAATATTTTTCTTTACATACAAAACTTCCAAAAGGCTTAGACCTTGGCAAAACTAAACTTCAAGCATTAATAGGAAAAAGCACACACTCAAATGTTTTCTTAGTTGCAAATCAAATTAAAATATTTTCATTTGGACTTACCATAAATTATACAGTATCTGTAAAACAAAGGTAGCTGAGAAAGTAGCTTTTATATTTTAAACTTCAGATATTTGGGAAAACATTTGAGATACTCAATAAACCCAAAATATGGCTAAGTTCATCCATCCCTAAAAGTAATTAGGAGATAGTTTTAATCCTTTTATTTGAATTAATATCCTCTTTAGCTTGAGCTATATTTTCTCTTTTCCACAAAAATTAATAAAATTCCCCATGACTGTAAATGAAATATATGTAATTGTATTTTTCACTTATTTACTTCTCTTCATTAATAAGAATAGCTTTGGGTTCCAATTCTGAGGCGTCCAGTTGTTGGTCTAGCAAACCTTACACTGTTATCAGTCTTTGCTCAGTCTAGCAGAACATTGAATTTTTTTCATAGGGAGCCTTGAAGTAAGTAATCCAATATATTATTAGACAATGAATATGAGCAGTCAAATGGGCAGGAAGAAGCCCTTCATGCCATTTTAATGTATATTAATGAAGAAAGAAGGTTTTTTTGTGTTCCTATTAGAAGGTTTGCCTGTGGGTGTATTTAAAGGGCAAATCATTACTACAGAATTTTCTATTTATGGGGAAAGGAGGAGATAGAAAAGAGAAATCAAAGGAGGATAAACAGTATTAAAAAATACAAACATTTAAATGGCACTGGAGTTTTGTTGTTGTTTTTAGTTAGAAAATTCTTGGTCGGCTTAGTGAGAGTTTGTCCTCAACAGTTCAGCTAGCTCGTCACAATGTCATAAACTCTGACACCTCAAATCCGGCAACTTAGCTAATAGAATATCCTACCACATCCCTAGTATGCCTTGCTTTTATTTATTTTATTTCATTTTATTTTACTTTATTTGGAGGTGGGGTAAATCTTAAAGGAATAATGGTCAGCTATTCCCTGGAATCTTCACATTATTTTAACCAGACCCAGGAAATGCAGAAGAAAATAATCAGGTGGAACTTTATCAAGGACTAAAGTGGTTTAGATTTAGAAAAGGAATGGACTTTTTAATTTTTAAATCAAAATATGTAGACTATTTATGATGTTAAAAAACAAAATGGAACTGAATAAATTTCAAAACATCTTATTGGCTGTATTCCACAATTTATGAGCATACAATCTAGCAGATAAGAGCTCCAAGGAGCTGTACAAAATATAAGGTTTTTTATAAGCAGAAGTGGGCAGGAACAAGGAAATTAGAGTAGGCAAAGCAGGTTGGTTATTGCACAGTTACTTTGCTTCAAGGGATGTCAGGAGTTTATCAGGCAGATTACGTAACTGGAACTGATCATCAGATCCCTGATTGACTGGTATAATAAAATCACTTTTTTTTTTGAAAAAGCCAAAATTGTAATCGTTTCAGTTTGATGATGTAGAGCTTTGCATAAGTGATTCCATTTTAGGTCTTCTGTCCTGTTTTTAATAATGTAAATGTAGATAGAAAACTTGGATTATATGATAAGCAATAAATACATTAAAGCTATGCTATATAAGGCATGTAGAAAGTCCAACTTAAACCCAAAATATTTAGTAACAAAAGAAATAACCTATCTATGTAACATTTCCTTTGAATCCCAATCTTCTCTCTCTTTTTTTTTTTTAATATCTTATAGAGGAAGGGAGAAACATAGAGAGTAAGAAATATTGATAAACTTCAATCAGCTGCCTCCTGCACACCCCCTACTGGAGAAGTGCCCAAAACCAAGGTACATGTCCCTGACCAGAACTGAACCTGGGACCCTTCAGTCTGCAGGCTGAAGCTCTATCCACTGAACCAAACCGGTTTTGGCTTCTCTTTCTTAACTCTTGAAAAAGTCTAAGAGTGGGAAAATGTGTATAAGAGGTCACTTTTTGGCTGCTTATTGGACAGACTTTTAGACATCTACCCTTATTAGTAATCCTTCCATTTTTGCTGAAAAAGTGTGAGAATGTAAGTTTAACTACAAAACAGCCGTTAGATATCTTCTGTGTTTACCTATGTGGATACCAAAGAATGAGCTATTTCAATTATATTTACTAGTATAAATTGGTCTATCTTTATGTTTGAAATAGAGAATATATACAGGCAATCATCTCCAGATACACTGTTCAGTACCTAGTTTTTCTATCAATAAATTCAACACTATTAAGTAAAAAAAAGTGTTTCAATATCTAACATAAAAAATTAAATGACAGAGGAATGAAACATAATATAAAGAGCACAACTTCATTTCTTTAGACTTTGGTTTCCTTCCTATTTTGCTAAATTATATTTTTGGGATCCAAATCCTAAAGCCACACCTAGATTTATTAGGCTACATTGCCTTCACAGGCAATTCCTCTTGTCCAATAAGCACTGTTTAATTTCTGCCGAAGTCCTACACAGAAATAGCCAATGTCCATGTAGTGGTTTGAGAACAGGGTTGAGACCTTGCTTTAGGTTCAATATACAAGGTTCCAATCCTATATATTGGCTATAGACTTTGGAGAAACTATTTAATCCCTTACATTTCAGTTCCTCGTCTAAAAAATTGAGAAATATAATGGTAACTACCACTAGGGCTAATAATCAGGGGGCACCCACCTTTTCAGCCCAATAAGTGCTTAATGGTCAAAATCATTTCTGATTGGTTGGTACATACAATGTAATTGTTGCTAAACATTTTGAATATTAACTCAAAATAATCTTGGTATTTCTTAATGAACATTTGTTCTCAATATCCTATATAATAGTAACATTATGAATGTATTGATTTCTTTGCAAAATATATCAAAATTAGTCAGTGAATTATTTCTTTGCTTTCTTCAGAAGAACATCTTCTCTTCTGAATACAACTCCTGTATCCTTTTATTGAATAGTTAATAAAATATGGCAAATACAATTTAAAACTATACTTAACATAATTTTTGAAAAAAGATTCAAAACTTTTTTTATATTGGATCATTGCTAAAGGAATGTTGTTTATTATAGGAATCCTAATTCAGGGTTTGGCTTAAAATATTATTTCTATGTCTATTAAAACTTGCTGAAGAATAGACACACTTTTGTTCTTCAAAGAAAAATTAGAAGACATTGAAGAATGGAGTCAAAAACTACATTACATAAAGGAATTTCTTTACATACATTATAAATTAAATTTCATTATTTTTTTCAAACAAATGCTTAAGAACTTGTTGAGTTATAAGAAATTAAAAAGGTATTACCAAGAAAAAGATAAATAATAAAATAATTATTCATTTGCAGGAAACCTTAGACTATAGTCTTAGATATATTGAGAGTTTCCTTTTCAACACCAAGGTGAACTAGGCAAGGTATCCATAATAAAGAATTCTGACAATGCAGGTTTTGATTGACATGGCAAAACTGGAGAGGTGAACACTAAACAAAAATAGCAGAAATTCCTTGTTATACAGTCTGTAACCCATGATTACAGATGTGCATCAATGGGTAGATAGCACTCCAGATCTCCCTTCCCCATTTAATATCTTCTCTTTCATTGTAGCTATCTAAGAATTTGCTAACAGGTTACTTCCATCTACTGCTCTCCCACAGGTGCCAATTCTTATCACAAAGTGGATTCATTTGTACCTGCTTATGGCATTGCATGGAGGACAGCAACTGTGTCTGTATTGCTTTTGCTTATCAAATTTACATTTTCTAAATGTAAATTTAGTGACTAAACTGTTTGGAAAGTGTACCCCAGTGTGGAGTATTTTGCAATCTTGGCTTGATGTTTAAAATGCCTGGTATCTAAAAAAAGAAAAAGAACTATGTATTGTTGACATTCCATAAATCACAAAAGAAAATTGAAATTGCTCCCAAATAGGGCAAATTTATAAATAGTTCTTTCTACAGATATATATGGCTTATATCACTGCTAATATAGAGAATCTATGCTATTTCATTCTACTCATTTCATAAACGAATACACTGAATTCCAAAGGCTTAAGACACTGGTAATATAACATAGTTTGGAGTTGGATATGTCTCAGTTTGATCCCTGACTCTCACTTAAGCTGTGGGAATGCTAAGCCCCAGTTTTATGATCTGCTAGATAATAAATGAAATAAATAATGAGACAATGAGTAGGCTAAGAAAGGCAGTCCACTGTGAAGAATTGAGTAACAGTGGTGACAAACCACTGAGAAGATATGATGACAGAATGGTTATAGGTCTCAGGGAAGGAAGTAGGAGACACATACAGGAAAGACTAATATCAATTACCAGCCTGTTATATGAGCTTGTATTGGCCATGGAAATGGAAATGGATGTTTTTGTTTGACTCTCCAGTTCATTCCTCTCCCTCCTCCACTCTTCTCTATGTCCTACAGTCCTCTCTAGCTGGCATATTATACCAATATATTCGTGTATCTTCTAGCATCCTGTTGAGTCCTGGTAATTATTCCATTCCCTTGTCATCTCAAACCAAGGCTTCAAATACTGCACTTTTGACATTAGATTCATGTCTATCCAATTTAATTTGGGGGCGGGGATGTTTAAGGCCCTATACTAGGATTTTACTTTGTAGTACTGTTATAAATCATATTAGAAATCATGTTGTTATTTTTAAGAAAAGAATTAATACATTGGTCACATTTCATAAACATGTCAAAGACACATTTATATAAACACTAGTGGCCTGGTGCATGAAATTCATGCATGGGGTGAGAGGTGGGGTCCCTCAGCCTGGCATGCACCCTCTCAATCTGGAATCCCTCTTGTAATCCAGAACTGCTGACTCCTAAGCACTCACCTGCCTGCCTGCCTGATGCCCCTAACTGCTCCCCTGCCAGCCTGATGACCCTAACTGCTCTCCCCTCCTTGGCTGATCCCCCTAACTGGCTATCTGCTTTCCCCTTCTGGCCTGATCCCCCTAATTGCCTATGTGCTCTCTCTTCCTCTCCACACCTTCAGACCCCAACGCAGAAATGCTGAGAGCTCTCCGCCAAGGCCCCACACCCATCTTGTTACCCCCCTTCTGGCTGGGCAATGCTGTGGGGTTGTGCGTGCTTCCACAGGGGGCCACACCCTGTGGCAATCTCACATGCTGGTGGCACAAGTTCCCATCCCCATCCCTGCCCCCAGTTCCTGTGAGTGGTTCCAGTTCCTTTGACTAGTTCTGACTTGGACACTGTAACGGACAAATTAACATATTCCCTCCTATTATATAGGATATTATGAAAATTCTATATAATTAAGATAAATGTAACCTTGTTTACCTATCATTTTTGTGGCAAAATGTTATAAAACGATTTCATAAAATGCTTGCTGAAAAGATATATGTTTCATTAAACATTCACATACAATGAGTTTGATCTAAAGTCTCTTCTTTTAGCTACTGACATATTTAGCCTTTAAAGATACTCCACCTATCCCTGTTTTAAAAATGCCAACATTTGCTCTTATATTCTATTAATTGGAATGTTTCAGTCTAGTAAAAGACTTCTGTCTACCTATTCACTTATTCAAACAACAGAGAGCTGAGGCAAATGAAAAATTCAGACTCATATTACTGTGAGGATATAATTTATACCAATATTTAAATTCTTCTATGGACCAAGTCATCTATATAATTTTATTAATCCTTTTATTGCAGAGACAGGCAAGGGTATTGAATTAATTTCAGAATAAATATCTGGAAACATACTCTGATACCTTATAAATTTTATTTTTAAACTAATAGCAGTTTAACACTATCCTGCTAAAGCCAGATTCTAACTGCAGAAAATATCATTAAATAATTGACTAAAGTTGAAAAATAAAATACAGTACAGACACTATGATAGTGCATTAGGATTAGTTTCAAGTTCATTGTGATAGAATAAAGTGGTGGTTTATAACCTTTATTAAAGTTTTAGAGTTGGAATCTCAAAATCCTTAAATTCTTTTGAAAGGAAAAAAAACATACATGCTTTGTTATATATATATAAATTGACAACAAATAGGATAGTACTGTATACTTGTGATCAAACTGCTCACACTATTTTCTCCTTGGAGCTAGAAAACAAAATCTATTCAAATGTACTTAAAAAAATCGCTGTAAAATGTAAAATGTATGTTTCATTAGAAATGTGAGCTAGATCCAAATCTACTAAATCTATACTAATAAAAGGGTAATATGTTAATTAGACCAAACATCTTCTAGGCATCTTTCCTGATAAAGCCAGGCCCAGGTGAAGCTGCCCACCTGCAGTCCCAGGTGCCTGTGGCTGCGGCTAAGGCTCAGGAGAGGGGAAAAGCCACCCACTCACAGTCCTTGGCGGCTGCCGCTGGCCCAGGCAAAGCCAGCCCAGGTCCTGGGTGCCTGCAACCAGTCAGAGAGAGGGAAGCCTGGGTCCCAGGTACCTGGTCAAGGCAGAGGTGGGTAGGGGTGGTCAGGCCAGCAGGTGAGCAGTTAGGGATGATCAGGCAGGCAGGCAGGTGCGTGGTTAAGAGCCAGCATTCCTGGATTGCAAGAGGCATGTCCTACTGCCTGTTTAGGAGCTAATCTGGCAGTCAGACATTCCTGAGGGATCCCAGATTGGAGAGGGTGCAGGCCAGACTGAGGGGACCCCCCCTCTTGTGCACATATTTCATGCACTGGGCCTCTAGTTAATGTATAAAAGCACTAATATTTTCCAAGGTAAATCTATACATGCCATACAGTTTATTCTGTCACATATACATGGCTGAAAGAACAATTATCCTTTTAGGTAAGAAATAAATAAGGTTATACACAGATAGGTATACTCTCCTTAGCTTAATTCTCATGATATAGTTCATGCTAGCAGGAAGATCTTTGCCATAGCAAAGTCCTAAACCAAGTACTTTTCCCTCCTGAAACAATAAATGTGGCAGATGTCAGGAATCACTCTCTGAACCCTCCTCTGCACTGTTCTCTTTTCATCCGCCCAGGACAATTCTGCTTTTGCTCCTTTGAGGAAAATAATAGATTTGGGAGAAGGAGGAAACTATTAGTTTTTCATATAACCCATGATATGATCTAGTGGCTATAACCTTGAATATCAAACAGAACTAGGGAGAATAAAAAGACATTAATAATGCTGAAAAGGATGATGTTTTAAAAAATATCAAATCCCTTTCTCTCAGACATTTTTAAACCTCTGGATCAAGTTATAATTTCTCAAGATCTAATGCTAAATGTTGAGGTCAACCCTAAATATAATGAAATTAGTAGATGAGCTGCATTGCTAAAATATGTTTAGTCTTTCTTATGGAGCTCTTCCTCTTTATCTGCTCTCAGTAGACAGTTTATTTTAGACTGTTTTCTGGTAGAAGCAAAGCCTTTATGCTGACACATCCAGATTCCAACCCAGAGTCCATAGGGACCACAATGCGTATTCACAGGATGACTAGCTTAGAAAATGAGTCCTGTTTTCAGTCCACGAACAGAGCTCAGAGCACTAAAATTTCAATCTCATAAATGTGGCTCCCATGCCTTTTCTTCTAAGCAATTGTGCTAACCTGTCACAGATTTTATGAGTTTACATGTAGCCTTTACAAACGGTGGTAATAGCCCTAATCAGTTTGGCTCAGTGGATAGAGCATTAGCTTGTGGACCAATGGATCCCAAGTTTGATTCCAATCAAAGGCACATACCTTGGTTGCAGGCTCCTTGCCAGCCCGAGTCTGTTTCTCTCTGTCTTTCCCTCTCACTTCCACTCTCCCTAAAAATCAATGGAAAAATATCCTTAGGTGAGGATTCACAAAAATAAAAATAAAATAAAATAAAAACCTTGATAATAGCATTGAAGTTCATCCTAGGACATTTTATATCAAAGGACCCATTTTGGTAGTAGCTAGAATATTAGTGTATAATTGCAAATTATAAAAACTGGCATCATAGATATAGATAATTTAGAATTCATAAGAAGCAAAGCACACATATTAAGAATGTTTTGGTGAATAGAGATAAGCAGTGTGCTATAT
>PVJN01032780.1:0-23911 GCA_004026805.1 Lasiurus borealis | reverse complement strand
TATGCAGTATTATTTGTCTCATGAATAAGCCTCTCATAGTCTAAGATTTAATTTAATTGCCTGTGCAAAAAAGAATAAACATAATGGGTCAGATCAGCTGTCTATAGAAGAACTTGCTTTCAGGTTTGGCCCCTGCCTGGCATTTGGAAATTTGGCATTTGGTCCATCCCCTTACTGATGGAGAGAGCCTCATTGTGTATATCAGTTTGTATGAACATCATGATTTATGGTGCATACCTGCTTTCTCTCTGAGAATCTGGAATTTAAGCATATTTAAGTGACCAGCCTTCATACAAAACTTTGGTGCTGGGCTTCCGTGGACAGAACCATTGTAAATGCAATATTTTTGTGTCTGTTTGTTTTGTTTTTGTTTTATTGCTGGATAAAGAAACATGCTCAAATGTAGCTCCTTCCCAGGAGCTAGAGAGTATATGGAATCATGTGCATAGATTTCTCCAGACTGTGTCCTTTTCCCTTGCTGACCCTGCTGTGTGTCCTTTCACTATCATAAACCTTAGTGATTGCTGCAACTATCTACTGAGGCCTGTGAGTCTTTCTAGCAAATAGCCAAATATGGGAATGGTCTTGGAGACCCTCACTATACCTCATTACAAGCTACAAGATCATTCTGTTACTTATGGGTACTATCAGGAAATATGAGATTCCTGGGTCAGAGACAAATAGTTTCTTACTAGTGGCATAGAAGAAGGTTTTCATTGAAAATACACCCTGACAATGTGCTTTGTGGAATGGTCAGGACCTTGAAATTCTTGTAATAACCAGCAAGAACATATGAGATTCTCAAGGCCCATGAAAGATCATCTTGTCCAGTAATATCCCAGAATATCTCAAAGACGATAAACAACTCAAAAACAGTAAACATGTTTTAAGTTTCTCTTATGACATCAACAATAATTACAGTGTTGAATGCTAAATGAAATTACTCAATGGTTCTTGTATTAGTTTCCTGTAGCTGCTGTAGTAAGAACTCAGCATAAATTTGGTGGCTTAAAAGAACAAAAATATATCTTCTCATTCTCCGGAAGCCAGAGACCTATATCAGTATCACTGGTCCAACGTGAGGGGGTCTGAGCTTCCTCTGGGGGCTTCAAAAATAATTTATTCTGGTGGCTGCCAGCATGCCTTGGTAGTGGTCACATCATCAAACCCCTGCCTCTATTGTAAGATCATTTTTTCCTTATCTATACAGTGAAATCTCCCTCTGATACCCACCTCCTCCCCTGCCTCTATTCATTTAGAGATTGAATTTAGGTCCCATTCTGACAATCCAGAAAAATCTCATCTCAAATTTCTTACTTTAATCTTATCTGAAACTTTTTTTTTTGCCATGTAAGCAATTGTTTATAGGTTCTGGAGATTAGAACATAAGTACCTTTTGGAGTCCCTAGAATATTTTAAAAGTTATTATAAATATAGCTAGGAAATAAAGAAAAACATCATTTGGTTACATAGCTGTCAATAGGAAGTAAATTCTTTTTCTACTTCATTAATATGTTGCCAGAGGAATTTTAAGCCCCAATAAACATTTTGAGTAAGAGAGATAAACAAAATCTGATAGAAAGCAGAAGTACATGTTTTACTTATAATAAAATTATTAGTGTGCCCTTATAGTGGCTTAAAAATAAAATTTTCTAGGGCATAAAATATTTATTTTTGTGTATTTACATAGAATTTGGAATGCTGGTTAAGATAGTCAACATTGTTCATTTTTTTAAATCTTATTAGAAATCAACAAACATAAACAATATATTTTTCTATGAGGTATTTTGGTATAATGTTGCTGTGATAGATTATCCTAGAAAGAAAATAAAGGGTGATTTATTAACTTTTAATGGTTTAAAACTTGTGGATTAGGGAATTTAATAAGTACTAGTCTTTTTAAGACTAATGTGTAAAATAAGTAAGCTTTTACTTCTACTCTGTAAACACTAAGGAATAAATGAGCACCAGAAGCCATATTTATGCCTTAAGGGAAAGTCTGCTTCCTTCCCTTTTTAGGAACATATGTCATACTCATACAATTGTTTTTAAATCCAATAGACACTTCCTAACAAAAATTAGACTTAGCAGTTTAGTTTACCCTCATAATTGTGAAATTTGGTTTTCTATGTGGTTTTTCACACATCGATTTAAAACAAATCTCTTAAACTATTTCTGATTCACATTTTCTAATTGGCATGAAATAAAGTTTCTATTTCTTTTTTTTTGGGGGGGGTGTCACAATTTAACCTCTTTTAATACCAGCAAAAAATTAAATCAGGTGTGGTTAGATCTTTGCAAAAATTTATTAAAGGGCTAAATATTGGAGTCAGCTGTGGCTCCTTTCTTTGGCAGAACTCTTCCTTGAATCAGCGTGATGGAAGGAAGACTCAGGAACAAGTGTCAGTGAGCTCTGACACTGGGGCCAAATTTGGCTGCCCACCTGTTTTTGTAAATAAGATTTGACTATGATACAGACATGCTCATACCTTCATATTTAGCCTAAGGCTGCTTTGCTCTATAACAGCAGTTTAGAAAAGTTGCATTAGAAGCTGTATGGCCTCCAGAACCTAAAGTATTCATATCTCTCTTTTAGGACAAATTGAATGATCTCTACCATAGAAGAAAGAGAAGATATATTTAGCATGCTTATTAAATATGAAGTAGACAAAGAAATGTGGAATCAGCTGGAAGATAGAACCAGATGGAAAAGACACTAAAAGACTAAATACTAAGATAAAATAACAAGATTTTAAACTTAAATAAATACCAAGTCACAAATTCAGAATCCCAAATTTAACTGTACAAATAAAAAAAAGAGTTTACTTGGTCGTTAACATCAAATAGGTAACCACAAGAAATATCTACCAATTATTTAATATGCAGTATGTCATGTATTGCTTAAAGACTATAAATACATATGTATGTGTATATATGTATAAATATCAACTAAATTAATCCCGTAACAACCCAATATAGGTAGATATTATATCTCCAACTTATCTATCTATCTATATAAAAGGCTAAGTGATCATCCAACCATCTGACTGTCCCACTGGCTGGTACATATGACACACACTGACCACCAGGGAGCAAACTCTCAAAGCAGGAGCAGCCAAGCTGGAGTGACTTGGCAGCAGTGGTTCTCAGGTGACACACCCCAGAACCAGAGAGGAGGGAGCCTAATTCCTTGTGGGGTTGCATGATTCCACCTTCAGCTGTGTGTTATGTTGTTGCTGGGGCACTATCAGCCCCGAATCTGATTTACTGCCAAGCTCCAGTTCTTCGAATTAATTTCCTTTCAATATGCACAAATCCAGGCACCAGGCCATGAGTATATAAGAAAATTGATATCCACAGAGTATCATGCCTAACATCATACATATAATAAGCTTTAAAGGTAGAATTCATACTCAGATTGTCTACCACCAGAGCCAACACTTTTATTCTCTGAGCTAGCATATTAGTCAGTTCAGGTTGCTATAACAAAAATATTAGTCCGAGTGACTGGGAAGTGTAAAAGTGCTGGCACATTCAGTATCTGATGAGAACTGTCTTCCAGGCATGTACAAAGCTGCTTTCTTTCTCTAATCTCACTTGCTGACTTTTTTCCCTTATAATCTCATCACTGGGGCTACAGCCTCATGACTTCATCTAACCCTAATTCCCTTCCAAAAGCCCCACCTTCAAATATCATTCTACTGGGGGTTAGAGTTTCAGCATATACATTTTTGGCACACACAAACAGGCAGTCCATAAAACCCAGAGGGAAAAAAAAATATTTAGAGGGTCATGATAACTATATCTAAGTATTAAAAAATTTTAATGTTTAAGAAAATATATATGTATTAAAAGGTGCTTCAGAAGTTAAATAATACAAATAAATAAAGATAACATGATAAAAGCTAGAGTTGACTTTTGTCAATATGCAAATAAAACTTATATAAATAAACTGGAGTCTTGGTGCATGAAATTCATGTATGGCGGGGGTGTCTCTCAGCACAGCCTGCACACTCTCTAATCTGGGACCCCTTGAGGAATATCTGACTGCCCGTTTAGGCCTGATCCTATGGAAGTCGGACATCCCTCTCACAATCCAGGACTACTGGTGCCCAACTGATCACCTGCCTGCCTTCCTGATTGCCCCTAACCACTTCTTCCTGCCAGCCTGATCACCCCTAACCTCTCCCTTGCCAGCCTGATTGATGTCAAATTGCTCCCCTACCAGCCTGATTGCCCCTAACTGCCCACCCCTGCAGGTCTGGTCACCCCTAACTTCCCTCTCCTGCAGGCCTGATCAAACCTAACTGCCCTCCTCTGTAGGCCTGGTCCTTCCCAACTGCTCTCCTCTGCAGGCCTGGGTCCCTCCCAACTGCCCTTCCCTACAGGCCCAGTTTCTTTCAACTTCCATCCTCTGCTGGTCTGGTCACCCCTAACTGCCCTCCCTTGCAGGCTTGATTGCCCCCAACTGCTCTTGCAGGCTTGGTCCCTCCCAACTGCCCTTGCAGTCCTGGTCCCTCCCAACTGCCCTCCCTTGCTGGCCATCTTTTGGCAGCCATCTTGTGTCCACATAGGGGCAGCCATCTTTGACCACATGGGTAGTGGAGTGATGGTCAATTTGTATATTATTGTTTTATTACATAGGATGGGATAACTATCATCACTGAAATAAGTTTCATTTAATTTCTAAACTCACAAATGAGTGAATTTCTCTAGGAAATGGTGTATGATCATTTTTTCAGGAATATTCTAGCAGAGCTTTTTGTATGAGGCAAAAAAAATCCCAGATGTGCTCTAACTAAACCTATGCAGTTGATGTTAGAGAAGAAGAAATCAGGGAAATGCGGACCTGCTCTGGTATCTTGTTCTGGTATCATTTTGCCATAAGGAAGATGACTGGCCTGGAGCAGGTAGAGTCCAGGATTAGAATGAGAGCACATGGTAAGGCACACTTCATGTTCCCAGGGAGGTTTATTTGGTTAGTACAAATAAACACAGCTAATGAATTATTTTTTTTGATCCCTCTGAAATTGTTCAATTAGGTTTAAACATAACAGCTATGGGTAGTTAAAATATTTTATTCTGTCAAAGTTCAAAGTGGCAAGGAAACATTAGCAATGCAAGTTTCCCCCAAGAGATCCTATCAATATGACTCAACTTTCTTTAGGGGATTAAAGGATAATTTTTATTCTGTGACCAACCTTGAGTTTTACTGCAAGAACTTCTGTGCTCCAGAATGGAGATAGATATTTTTAAATGACTTTCCAGCCTTTGGCTGTTCAACATACTAAGTGGAGTACGATGCCAAAATATAAAATAAGAAAATATAAAAAGAGATGTTCATTATAAATCTAACTTAAAAAGATATAAAATTCTACCTAAAAATGACTAACTTTGACTTCCAAACAACATAGTAGTCACAGAGATTCATGTTTAAAATACAGCAACAAGGATATGTATGGGATAAATGAATATATTTAGGCACACAAACTATACGTTAACATTAAAAATCCCAGTGGCTTATTTTAATTATTTATTTTTTAAAGAATACATATTCATTCTTAACCTCTTGCTTAGATAAAAATCATATGTACTTAATAACCATAGATCTCTAATTTTAAAAATTATACATAAAAATCTATCTTAAATGTCTATGGTCTCTTAGAAAATTAGTTTATATTTCTAGCATCTTAGTCATAAGTTATGGTGCCAAATCCCTATTGCTGAAAAAAGTACATTGAAAATAGGAAAAGTTTCTTCATCAGAGATCTTTAAATTCCACTTATGAAAGAATACTTGTTTGAATGTAAGAAACGTTTGATAATACCTAAGAAATGTAAGATTAAAATGTAAAATACCAATCCATCTAAAAACAAAACCAATAAAACTGGAATGCAAACATTACAAGAAAGATGACTTCATTTACCTCCCCCACCCCCACCCCCATTTTATTCTTGATGCTTATGAGAACAGAGGATATATAATAGGCACTCAGTAATTGCTGAAGTGAAAAATACATGAATAATCAAAGGTTATGGAAAATATTGTTTGATTTTCTTTACAGAATTGTTTATTCAGAGAAATGAAACAGAACTAGAAATAATAACACTGTGTAATTGTCATTTTATAGGAGATAAAATTAAAATGGTAGTAAAAGAGGAAATTATAGGATATTTTTTCCAAAGAAACAATAAAAATGTTCATCTCAATTGAAATGGTATTAATTTATTGGCCCTAACTTAGGGGAGATAAAAATCTGTTATTAGCAACACATTTGAAAGACGTTTGTGTCACATTTTAGAAAATAATTTTAGAGACTTTCCTATGCTAGAATTCCTAAATTCACCTGCAGCAAAATAAAACAAAAACAAATAAGGGTAAGATTACTTTTCTCATTCTCCTTGTAAATCTGTGAGCTTTTGTCTTGTTACATATTTTTTTTCTAAAGCCAACAGTATTAAATTATAAGGTATCATATAAATGGTGGGTTTAAGATGGCCCTATGGTACTGTTAAATTTTGGAGGTTCTGAGCAGTCATAAAGGAGGTCTTATTGAAAAGTAAAATTTTGAAGTAACACAGTATCCTATATGTTAAAAGCCTAATATGCACATCAGTCAAAAGGTGGAATGACCATTAGGCAGGGGATAGGGCTGATGAGCTGGCAGTGTCAGGCCAACCAATGTGGGTGCCAGTGGGGAGAGGGAGGGGATGGCAGTTGAGGGGCAGTGGCGAGGGGCAATCAGGTGATGTGCTGGCTGGTGAGCCCGTGAGTCACCTCCTGCAGAGAAGCAGGCCTAAACCATTAATGGGACATCCCCCAAAAGCTTCTGGTCTTTCAGAGGGTGAAGGCCAGGCTTGGGGCCATGCCCCTCCAACCCTCTAGTAAATGAATTTTTGTACACCAGGCCTCTAGTGGAATAAGAAAATTCCAAAGAGTTTATGCCAAGCTGATCATGATTCAAACTGAAGGATTGGGAGTACCTCTAATCCAGTCATGAAAGTATGTTGCTTTTCTAGGAATAAGAATGGAGCAGACATAGTAAAAAATTGAATATTAAGAAGTCCTTGACTAGTAACAGCAACAACAAAAAGGCAAAGAACCCAACTGATTTAGTCCAGAGTTGAAATTAGTTTCCAAATAGGAAAAGAAAAATAGAAATAATTAGTAATAAAATAATTGTATTTAGATAGGCTGAAGAAATAACTGTATGAAGACTGTAATTTCAGACTGTCCACGAGAATCCAATTTGCATGAGTACACTCTAAGTTAAGAAGAAGGATGCATTAACTCATTCAACACGTGTTTGTTTTCTTTTGAAATGGTTTACATTTTACAAGAAACTATAAAAATAGGGCAGAGAGTTCCATGGAGATATGCTTTTAAGAAATGATTTACAAAACCATAATACATTGTCATAAACATAAAACTGACATTAGTAAAATATTATTAACTAAAATACAAATGTATTGTGATTTTATCAGGTATTACATGTATTTATTTGTGTGTGTGTGTGTGTAATTCTATAAAAGTTTATCACAGTTATTAGATTAAAGATCACAACAATGAGAACACAGGAATGCTCCAACACCACAAAGAGCTATCCTGTGTTACCCCTTACTTTCCAAACATTCTAACTCCTAAGCCTTGATAACCACTTACTTTTTCTCTATCCCTATTATTTTTTTCACTTTTAGCTTGTGATTGGAATTATTCTGTTCTTTTTTTCTTCAATCAGCATAATGCCTGTGAGATCTACTTTTTGTGACATTTTCTACAACCTAGATCTAGAAGTAGGCTTTATAAGTAGAATTCAAAATCTGATGCAATAAAAAAAAAATTGATAAATTGTTCCACACAAAAATAATTTTAGAATATTTTGCATGGCAAATTCACCCCACCCCCACAAAAAAGCCAACAATAAAATCTCCATGAGCCAAATAAGAAAAAAGATGATAAATTGGAAAAAAATATTTACAGCACATATCTATGTATATAAAAGTCCAACAACAGGAATAGCAGAACAAACAGAACAAATGTTGGCTATGTCATGCACTGTGGCAACCAATCAGTCTGATCTGGGCCCCAATTGGCACTCGCACCCCTGGCCAGCCTGGCCCCCAACTGGCACCAAACATCCTGATCGGGGGCAGAACCAGCCAGCTAACTGCCTGTGACCCCTGCCCCCTGCTAGCCTGATGGGCTCCCCTGGGGTGGGCCAATCAGATTTCACCCATGCACAAATTCATACTCCGGGCCTCTGGCTTCATATAAAATGTACACAAATAATTTCTTTAATTAAGAAATTCCCAAAAATTCTATTAAAAATAGGCAAAAGATGAACAAGTAAGTTTTATAAAAACAACCTTAAATATAGGAATATATTTACTTTCACCTATAAAAAAGTTACATAAATTGCCCTAGCTGGTTTGGCTCATTGGATAGAGGATTGGCCTGTGGACTGGAGGGTCCTGAGTTTGATTCCAGTTAAGGGCACATGTCGGGTTTGTGGGCTTGATCCCCAGGATGGGGAGTGCAAGAGGCAGCCAATCAGTGATTCTCCCTCATCATTGATATTTCTCCCTTCATCCCTCTCCCTTTCTCTCTGAAATCAATAAAAAATAATAATTTTAAAAGTTACATAAATTAAAAACTACATTTAGATATTATTTCTCACATACTAACTTGGGGAAAAAATTAGAAAGTTGACAATACATTCTATTGATGAAGCTGTGAAGACATCTTTATATACTGAGAGGGAAATGCAAAATGGCACAACTCTTATGAAAGGCAGTAAGAAAATTTTAGTTGAACTACCTCTGCATCTGTTGTTTGACACAGACATCTCATGACTATAAGTTTATTGTAAAGACACAGATTCAATAATACAAAAATTATATGTGGATGATTATTTATTGTAACATTATTTGTTATTGCAAAAAAATGGAAATCTATGTAATTAGGCAAACCTAAGAAATAGATCGAATGAAGTATATCTAGGTAATAAAGGTCCAAACCTGTAAACAATTTTTTGTGATAATTTACTTGAGTCAAATAAAGGATATGCCTGGAAGCAAGATCTCAACAGACTGATAAAAATGCTTGGGATAGTAACAGTTGCAGTTTCTTTATGCATTTGAGATTAAGGAGGGAATATAAAGAAGATTACATGAAGGTGAGAAAGCAGGCAGGGGTCGGATTATAAACTAGGTTATATTATGTGCTCTCCTGAGGGTGATCATGATTTAGAAAGAGGTGACTGAAAGGGGACATTTCAAAAGTCTTTTCACTTAGATGCACAGGAAGAAGAAACAGGGCTTGCCTAGGACAAAGATAAAACTTTGACTAAAAAAAAAGTTGCGTGGCTGGGGAGTGGCTATCACCATGATCTGTCTAGTTAGGAATTTATGATCAGATCACCCTGTGAGATTACTTCCCAAAGAATCCCTTATTAACCACATTGGTCCAGGGGAAGAAAGTGGAATGTGAAATGTAGACAAAAAATATTAAACAGATGTTAAATTTTGTGAATTTGATCAATTTTGTTATGCTTACATAAGGGAAGCGTCTTGTTACCATAGAAATCATATTAAATTATTAAGTGACAAATGGGCATTGATGTATGCAACCTGACTACAAATACTTAAAAATATAATATGGAAAAATGATGAAGTAAATGAGACAAAATGTTAAAAATTGTTGAATCTGTGTAAAAGGTATTTGACATGCCTGATTATTTTTGATTTGTTGCTAAACATTTTGAATAAAAAATAATGACTCTTGAATATGTTATTTTTCATTAAGGAGGGTTAGATTCTTTTTTTAATCTTATTAAAAAGAAGGAACTCTTATCATTTGCAGCAACCTGGATGGAACTGGAGAGCCTTATGCTTAGTGAAATAAGCCAGTCTATGAAGGGGAAGCACCACATGATCTCTCATTTGTGGATAATAAAGAACATTGTAAACTGAAGAACAAAAGGATAGATACAGAGGCAGTAAAGCATCAAACAGACTGTCAAATCATAGCAGGAAGATTAAGGAGAGGTGGGGTAGATAAGAGATCAATCAAAGGACTTGTATGCATGCATATAAGCATAACCAATGAACACAGACTCTGGGGGGTTGGGGTATGCCTGGGAGGGAGGGGGGCAACGGGGAGATATGTATACATGTAACACAATAAAAAATAAATAGATAAAGAGGGTTAGATTTACTTTGACAGCAAATGTGTTTGAACTCTGCTTTGACAGCAGATGTGTATGAACTCAGTGTCGACTGTTTGATTCCTTATCTAAAACTTTGTTGGACTATTCCACATTAATTCCACATTAATTGTACTATTATTTTAGGTTGTAGTCTCTGCTCTTGAAGTATGTTTCTTATACCTAGGGTGTGGCATTACATCTAAGATCAGCCTTTCTCAAGAAAACTTGAAGTGTTTAAGATGCTTACAACTCTCCAGGGCTTGATCCTCAAATTCTATTTCCCCAAAACTATGTGGGTGATGAAATTTCTGCTTAGTTCTTTTGCTTTAATTTACCATTCGTGGCTGGGCTTGGTTTTAGTCTTACTTTTTATTTTCTTAATTTGGTTTTGTGGAAGGGATGTTATCTTTCACATGCAAGGACTATGACGCAACCAACAATTTGAGAGAGATTTGTCTGAAGATTTTATTATTTATTTTTTGGAAGGCCACTGACTTCATTGATTTAAAAACTTTATATGGATAGTTGACTGTTTTGCCGAAAGAGAAGCCAAATATCATTAAACAGACGAGAGGTGAGAGTGGGGGTGGAAAAGGGGGGCTAGAAATCCACTCAGAAAAGCTGACAATTGACCCAAAACTGCAGGGAAAAGGGAAGAGAGATGCATGCTAGAGTAAGAATTCCAAAGAAGTTGAAATGGTGAGGGAAGACAACTCCTCCAAAGACTCAGAGGACATTGGTGATGAGTAGACAGCAATCATTTCCTTTGTAGAGGATAAGGGAATAGCCCCCACTCAGCTGCAAACTCTGAAGAAGACTGAAGGCTGGTGTTAGGGATTGGGGGCTCCCCAGAGAGCATCACAAGAAGGTGTCACACCTCTCTCAAAGGCATCTAAAGCAGTCCTGGGACTGCTTGGCACTGGCACCACATGTGTCCTTTAGCCATTCCCAGAAGAGGTCTTCATCTTTTTCTTGTCTGCAGATTTTTTATTCAATAGTAGCAGCCTTTTACACAACATTTGTGCCCTGGGGGGAGAGGGTGTATCCCTCAGCTCAACCTGTGCCCTCTCTCAGTCCGGGACCTCTCCCAGGACCTAAGCCATCAGGCAGACATCCCCCATAGGGTCCTTAGTGCTGCTGTGGAGGCAGGAGAGGCTCCCTCCACCACCACTGCGCTCACCAGCTGCCGCGTTCACCAGTCATGAGATCGGCTTCTGGCTGAGTGGCATTCCCCCTGTGGGAGCACACTGACCACCAGGGGGCAGCTTCTGTGTTGACCATCTGCCCCCTGGTGATCAGTGTGTGTCATAGTGACTGTTTGTTCCACCATTCAGTTGATTTGCATATTAGGGTTTTATTATACAGGATTGTGGTTCCCTCATTTCAAGGTTTTTGCTTCTCAGGTCGCATCCATTTTGGTGGCTTTAAACTCCTGCCACTGGCCTTTATTCCAGTGAGACTGTTAATTTTTGTTTGGGTTCTGCTCCACTACATTGGGAATGTCTTCAAGGGAAAGGCTGGTGAAAGTGGAAATCATCTCATGTGCTTCCATTCTCTCAAAGGTTACATGTCTTCAAATTCTGCTTGAGTTGGTTCCTCTCCAATGATTTCAAAGAGTTTTTTTTATGCATTTTATCTAGCTTTTATAAATATTTTTGGTAGGGAGATTTGTTTGAAACAAGTTACATTGCTGTAGTCAGAACCAAAATTATGAAAATCATTATTTGAGTTCATATTTATTATCTTTATTTTAGAGACTCACCAATAGTTTAGAGGTACTAACTAACAGAACTATAATTTAAATCTTTAAATTTAGATCATTTAATAAGTCTATTCATCTTTCAGTTATATCTCGTGTTATAAGTATTTATAAAAGTACTTTCAATATGTAGAATCTACTGTGTATAAAATACATTATCTTCCTAATATGTGTTTTGCTTTTTAGCATTCATATATGTTGTATATATGTGTTTGTGTTCATGTATGTATATATATACATTTTTTCTTCTAGACACAGTAGAACTCAACATATATAAACTCTATTTTCAATCATCCTCTCCTAAGAAGTTACTATTTTTTAAGTATTTATTTATGAGACCTATAATCTCACTAAGGCAGAAGAGAACTCAGTTAACTCAATATCAAAATTGCTAGAATGAGTCATTAACTTTCATGAAGAGAATTTTGTTTTCTTTTTATATTTTATCTACTCATGAAATAAATACTAGTTATAATCCTATCTAATAAAAGTGTAATATGCAAATTGATCATACCTCCACTATACCCACCAGCCACGCTCACCAGCCAATCAGAGTGAATAGGCAAATTAACCCAACCAAGATGGCTATGGCCACAGAGAGAGCAGGAGGGATGCTTGGGTTGCTCCTGGTGATGGAGGAAGCCAAGCTTTCCGCAAACCCTGGCTGGCCCAGGCCTCCACTTAAGGCAACAATGTTTTAATGACTGTGCGAGCAGAAGGCTTGGCTCCCTCCAGGCTACAAAGTTTCCATTATAGAAAATAAATAAATCCCAGATACCAGGGCCTCCACTTGGGTCACCAGGGGAGTGGCCAGCCTGAAAACCACCACAGGCCCCTTGCTTAGGCTACCCCATGCCCCAAGGGAGCACCCACCCTGATCCAGGACACCCTTCAGGTAAACCAGCTGGCCCCCATCCATGCACTAGGCCTCTATCCTATCTAATAAAAGAGTAATTTGCAACTTGACCCTCACTTCAACACACAAGCTGATTGCCCCCATGTGGCCACAGATGGCCACCACAAGATGATCAGCAAGGGAGGGCAGTTGGCAGGGACCAGGCCTTCAAGGAAGGGCAGTTGTGGTCAATCAGGACAGCAGGGGAGGGCAGTTGGGAAGGACCAGACTCACAGGGTAGGGCAGTTAGGGGCAAATAGTCTGTCAGGGGAGCAGTTAGGCATTAATCAGGCTGACAGGGGAGTGGTTAGGAGGAGATCATACTGGCAGTCAGAAGCGGTTAGGGGCAATCAGGATGACAGGCAGGTGAGCAGTTGAGACCCAGCAGTCCTGGATTTTGAGAGGGATGTCCGACTGCCCATTTAGGCTCAATCCTACCTGGATCGGGCCTAACTGGGAAATCAGACATCCCTCAAGGGGTCCCAGATTGGAGAGGGAACAGGCTGGACTAAAGGACACCTACCCCCCATGCACAAATTTTCTGTCCCGGGGCCTCTAGTAAAACTATAAAAGTGATCATGATTATTTGGGTGCTTGTATAATTCCACACTTCCAGAGGGCTAAAGCATATCCCACCTATGATCCATTAAGTTATATTTCTTAAAATAACATTTGATGTATTAAAAAGAAAAATGTATTTTGGGAGAATTTCATCCTAAAAATAAATCTTCCTCAATTAGAAAACGTGAGTCCTTGTTCTCCTGCTCATTTAGTTTAATGAGTGTCATTAGCCTGGGCTGTTGCTCATAATGGATAAGATATGAGTCGCTTTCTCTCTCCCTTATGCTTTCTACTCCAGGATAAAAGCCCTCCACAAAGGTTGGATTTTTATAAGCTTAGACCTTTCTCATCACAGGACAACCATGTGAGACAAAATTTTCATTTGGAGTTAACTTTGAAAAGAATATAGCCAAAATTAAACATTTGCTTTCCAATATATGAGCTATAGAAATTCAAACACATTGAATGAGCTTTACAGTGGAATTTATAAATTACTTATATGATGTATTAAATAATATTTATAATTTGATTATATTTACTCTGCTGAATTAATATAGAAATTACATATATATATATATATATATACACACACACACACATATATATATATATATATATATATATATATATACATATATATATATATATATATATATATATATATATATATATATATATATTGTGTTTGAGAGAGTGTGAATATTTTTGGATGTGTGTATACTGCCAAGATACTGTAGCTTCAAAGATTAACCCTTCTTATTCTATAAAGGAATAAGTTCCCTTTAGGGAATAGAATATGACTTAAGGGACATTTATATTAATCCCTGATAATATGATAATGGAGAGGTTTGGAGAACACTGGCTGGATGTCCAAAGTTAAAACTTAAGCACTTTTTAATGTCTTTCTTTTGATGTCAGTCTGTTATACTAGTCTATTCTAGGGGAACAAACTTACTGGGAGAAATTTCAGACCTGGAAAGTGGTACTATAGTAACACAGAAATGGTACATTTTGTCTTTAAAAATCAAGGTATAGTTTTAATATAATGTGTAGCCCCAAATTTTGATATTCTATTTTTCTGATGAAGGGGAATTCTTTAAAAGATAATGCAGAAGTACCACACAGAGAGAAAATTGGGGAAACTGTCAACATGTTAGCAATGTGAAAAAGCCATGAAAAGTTTATAAACATTTTCTGTCTATCATGTGGAACTAAGAAACAAAAAAAAAAAAAAATCAAACAAAAAGTGAAATCATAAAAACAACTGCAAGAAGATTTAAAAACATGAACTTGATAGTAAAGGTGAAGGGAGAGAAGGGAAAGAGTATAGGACGATGAAATAACAAAAATAGTAGAATATAATGCAAAACAAAGAGGAGGAATGGGTGTATATGGAATAAAAAGGAAAAATAGTAAAATGTAGCATACGTACAAAATTAGGGAATAAGCAATCTTAGACTTGTATTTGGGCCCACAAAAACTTTTGCGATTGGCAATAGTAGGATGCTGAGATATTTGCTGTCCTCTGAATAGCAGCCACAATCAAGACAGCTATTTTTCTCAAGTTATGAAACAAAAACTGCAGCTTGAGAGATCATAAAAGGCTTGCTGTCTGTCATTTTGAATTTACTTGGTTCTTTAGTAAACACATTTGGGATGCTCTGCCTCAATATGGTTCTGGGTTCAGATATTAGGTTTGCTGCTTACTGCCTGTGTGATCTTTGATTAAGTGCTATCAACTGACTGTGTCCTCTAAAATCCATAGGTTAAAACCTTCCACTCAGTGCAGGGGTATTTGGAGGTGAGACCTTTAGAATTAGGCCACAAGGGTTGAGCCCTCATGAATTAGATTTGTGCCCTTATGAAAGTGACACTAGCCATCTCCTTTGCTTCTTGTGCTATTTGATGACACAGCAAGAAGTCAGTCACCTATGAACCAGGAAATGGTCCTTCACCAGACATCAAATCTACTGGTGACTTACTCTGGGATTTCTCAGCCTCCAGAAATGTGAGAGATAAATTTCTATTCTTTATAAGACAGCCAGTCTATAATGTTTTGTTATATCATTCTGAACTAAGACTATAGATAATGATAACCCTTTGTGCCTCATTGTTCTCATCCACAAAAAGTGAGCTATAATATTATCTCATAAGGCTTTTATGAAGATTAAATTTATTGTGTAAAATGCTTAGAACAGTGCAAGTCAAATACTAAGCACTATCTGCTTGTTAAAGGTGAAATAAAAATTATATGTCCCTATTTAAAGTATTCTCTCATTCATTCAATAAATATGTATTAAGCATCTGTTATTTACTAGGCACTGTTCTGGACACTTCATAACAGTGCCTGGAAAATTAAAGAAAATTCTTATTTTCTTGAAAATGACATCCTATAAGTTGCATTTCAGTGAAAACATTCTAGGTATAATGATGATAATATCTTGTTAAGCTCCATGCCAACCTCTTTGTATGTATTATTAACCCTGAAAAGTTGATTCTATTCCTATCCTCATTTCACAGATAAAGGAGTTGAGTTATAGAACTGTTAACTAAGATACCTAATAACTATATGTTTCTGAATACCCATATTTCTTAATAAAATTAATAATTTTATTATTTATTTACCATTCAACATATAGCTATTACAATTTTCTGGTAGATCCTCAGTTCAAAGGCAGAAATTCTGGTTCCAGAATATCTTATTTATTTATTTTGCTGCCTCAATTAACAATTTGGTAAAGATAAAAAACAATTTCATCCACAATGAGCTTATTAGAGGTTTTTAATTCCCATTTGTTTTTCCCACCTAGTGGTAGATTTTAAAATCCTGTCTAATAAAGAGCTAATATGCAAATGGTCATCACGCCTTCATGCCATCATGGCTTACTGGCTCAGAGACTCAACACTGGGGAGAGAGGAATGGAAACCAGTCAGGCAGAAATTAGCTCATAAGAGAGAAATGGAGACCAGTCAGGCTGTGGCCCAGGAGAGGGAAAAGCCACCTGCCCCAAGGTACCAGGTGCTTGCGGCTGCAACCCAGGCAAAGCCACCCACCTACAGTCCCCTGTGGCTACGGCTGGCTTGGGTGAAGCTGGTCCAGGTCCTGGATACCTGTGGCCAGCCAGAGGGAAGGAAGCCCGGGTTCTGGGTGCCTGCATCTGGCTGGAGGAGGGAATCCTGAGTCCCAGGTGCGGGTTGAGGTGATTAGGGGCAATCAGGGCAGCAGGGGAGCAGTTAGGGGCAATCAGGATGTAGGAAAGTAGTTAGGAGCGATTAGGTAGGCAGGCAGGCAAGTGGGTAGGAGCCAGTGGTCCCAGATTGCTAGAGGCAGTCAGACATCCCCTAATGGGTCCAGATTGGAGAGGGTTCAGGCTGGGCTAAGGGACCCTTCCTAGCGGTGCATGAATTTCATGCACCAGGCCTCTAACACTTAAATAAATTGATATGATCTAATTAGTTTTCTTTATTCTTTAATAGGATACATCAAAATAGTCACAATACCATATCAACTCTACTTTCTAAATATTTCTTAACACATAGTTTTTCCCAATGTCCAATCCTATTACCTAAGTTTATGTTCTTTTGTCCTTAATTCAAAAGAAGTTCTGTATATTTAGGTTATATCAATTTCTTAACTAGTTTTACTCTCTCCATACTTTCTTCATAATTCCTCAAAAGTATGTGTCTGATCATGTTGATCTTATACCCATAACTCTTAACAAATTCTTTAGCATATATTAAATCCAAGATTTATTATATAAGTACAAAAATCTTTTGTTAATTTGTTCCCACCTTGCTCTCTAACATGGCTTTTGGCTGAGTAATATTGGCCCTTCAATATGTTACTTGATCAGGATTCTTGTATCAGGATTCTTCAGAGACAAAAAATCTTTTATTGGTCCTGTTTCTAATACTTATATTGTGCACAGAGAGTTGGGGGGTATCCCTCAGCCCAGTCTGCACTCTCTCCAATATGGGATCCCTCGAGGGATGTCCAACTGCCCCTTTAGGCCCAAGTGTTTAGTGAAGCCATCTTGTGTGTTGGAATGATGGTCAATCTGCATATTACTCTTTTATTAAATAGGAGAGAAGCCTGTTGCACAGGTTGGGGCCAGCTGGTTTGCCCTGAAGGATGTCCCGAATCAGGGTGGGGTTTTTGTTGGGGCATGGAGCAGCCTGGATGAGGAGTCTGTGGTGGTTTGCAGGCCAGCCATGCCCCTCAGCGACAAGTGGAGGCCCTGGTATCTGGAATATATTTATCTTCTACAACTGAAACTTTGTATCCTGGAGCAGATCTAAGCCTCCTGCTCGCTCTGTGGCCATAGCCATTTCTGTTGGGATTTATTTATCTTCTATAATTGAAACTTTGTAGCATTGCGTGGAGGCCTGGCCCAGCCAGGGTGTGCAGAAAGCTTGGCTTCTTCCATCGCCAAGGAAACCCAAGCCTTCCTCCTGCTCTGTCTGTGGCCACAGCCATCTTGGTTAGGGTTAATTTGCATAATCACTCCTGATTGGCTGGTGGGTGTGGCTTGTTGAGTTACAGTCAATTTGCATATTACTCTTTTATTATATAGGATTTATTTGAACTCACAATAGATCCCAGGTCTAAGGACCAGGAGCACTGAAGTTAGGAAAAGATCAATGTCAGATAGAGAAATAGTGAATATTCTATTCTTCCCCCTTTTTATTCTATTTAGGCCATCTAGGGATTGAATGAAGCCCACCCACACTGGGGACCACAGTGCTCTGCTCAGTTTACTAATTCAAATGCTAATTCCTTCCAGAAACACTTCACAGATACACCCAGAAATAATCTTTAACCAGATATCTGGGCATCCTGTGATCAAGTAGACACATGAAATTAACTATCACATTACCTCTTGAGAAAACCTTTCCAGATCAACTCCTCTATATACTCCTCACCAAGATACTGCCTTCTCTGATCTATGTCTGAAACTTGCAATTTCCCCCATTTTATCCTAATTATTTGATATTTATCTGCTTACACGTATGTCTCCCTTACTAGAATAAAATGCCATATGGCAAGCTTTGTGTTTTATTCTTTATTCTATCCTTAGGCTTAGAATAATATGTGTTAGCCCACAGATTATAGGAATACCTAGTTTTATTGTGTTTTGCTTTATTACACTTTTCAGATACTACATTTTCATCACATTCAGGCAAGATTCTCCTTCAGCAAAAAGATTATTTCTCACTGGAGGCTTAGATGATGGTTAGTAGATTTTAGCAATAGAATATTTTTAATTAAGACATATATATATATATATATAATATTTTAATTAAGATATATATATATATATATATATATATATATATTAGATATAATGCTATTGCACATTTAATTGTGTAAACAGAACTTTTATATGCATGCAATGGGAAATACAAAAATTTATGTGGCGCACATTATTGTGATATTCACTTTTTAATGGTGATCTGGAACTAAATACCAAATATTTTTCAGGTATGCTTGTAGTTGTTTAATAGATGCTTGTTAAATTATGTCAAGTTGAGCAATGAGAAAAATTCACATTTATTACACAATTATTTCATTAGCCATTTGCTCCTTTTTACCTATTTGATCATAATAAAGAACAAGTTGGTGTCAAATAAAAGCACCACTTCTTCTATCAAGTTATTCAATTGCTTTAGTTTCTGAGATTGACATGATAACAAATGGATATTTGACAGTCTTCAGACAGATACATTTGAAATGAAATTGTGCTAATTAAGTCATCATCTTAGTCCATCTAACATGTATTTGAAAAACTTAATAATAAGAGTTAATTAATGAAATTTATAGCTTTTAGAAAAGTATGTACAATACCAAATATTATCATTTTTAGAACTTCACATCCTACGAAGAACCCAACCAAGAAAGACAGATGGAGAGGGAAACACATATCCTAGATTCTCCCTTTTACTCTCTGACTCCTCTTCTGTTATTGACCAAACTCAGTTGGAAGCCAACTGACATGGTGACTGAGACATCAGCCGCAGTATTTATCTTTCCTGTGAAACACAGCAGGCAGAGACATTTTTAGAAATGGATCTGAGGACAAAGCTGTCCAGGAATAAGATTCTCTAAAGGAATATGTTTCTATCTTTAAAAGTCAAACCATAGGTTGTTTCTTTCTGCTAATAAATTATAAACAGAATATATAACTTAAAATTTTTGTATGGTTTTAAACTTTTCACTCTCCTTTTTGATAGAGTCATGCATGGATCTGACTAAAAAGATTATTTTTATTTCCGGAATACTGATCACTTGGTAGAGCATTATCTGACCAAATCATTGACACTTTAGTAACCAACTCTATAGAGCAGAGGTAATTTCATTAGGAGAAAGTTTGGTAATCACATATCTAAGTGTTGGAGAAAAGGGTGAGGAAGGAAAGATTATAACAGTAACAAGAGGGAAAGGATTAGGATGGTGGCACCTTAGACAGCAATCTGGGAGGCATCAGCACTGAAGAACAGGAAGATAAGAACAAAGAAGGAAAAGAAGACCAATGAAAGCCTTCTCAACTACTTCAGAGTGTGGTCCAGAGCAATCCAGGGTGATTCTTAGACACGATTTCTCTTTAGGAAGGAAAATATAACAACAGTGTTGAGTGAAAACGGGAGTGCTCATATGGATGCTATGTATGAATATAAAAATGCAATTTCTATTTATTTTGGCTGAGGCAGAGGGTATTGGTGGAGACTAGGCAAGAACAAGAGCTTTCTCCATGAAAGCTCTGC
Organism: Lasiurus borealis; assembly: GCA_004026805.1. Lineage (NCBI taxonomy): Eukaryota > Metazoa > Chordata > Mammalia > Chiroptera > Vespertilionidae > Lasiurus > Lasiurus borealis. The sequence goes on along the minus strand of PVJN01032780.1, from coordinate 3,727 downwards.
AACCTACTGCAATCTCTACTTTTTATTCCATTGTATACATGATGACAAGACTACATTTATATAATTTTCTTCATTTGAATCAAACAGGCCTCTTTTTTATTCCACTTCTCACATTATCTTGTGTATGTTGTCATTTTTCTAAAATGAAAAGTAAATGCAATGCTGTCAAATCACTTCATTAACCATTAATGCCCTCATGCAATGTAGTAAAAAAGCATGGCTTTCTTTTTTAAAGAATAGCAAAAATGACATTTAGAAAATGTTTCTTGTTTTATGGGCTTCCTTTGATTTATATCCTCATCTAGGTAAATTTAATTTAAAATCTAGGCATGGTAAAAATGAAAAATTTTAAATATACAGAATCTTGAAGAAAATGAAGTTTAATGGAGTACATGTTCATATTTGGGTTGATAGAAGTACATGGAGATGTATAAATCAAACCAACAAAACTCTAGAAAACATAATATCAATATCTTGTTTTTGTTGGTGAGCATCACTGTGAAGAGGATTTCTTATCAAGTTTGTTGTTGTTATTAAGGATATGAGAAGCAGGGATCTGGAGTAGGTAATACTGAATGGTGGAACGACCAATCGCTATGACACACACTAACCACCTGGGGGCAAACACACAATGGAAGAGTTGCCCCTGGTGGTCAGTGTGCTCCCATAGGGGGAGTACCACTCAGCCAGAAGCCCTCTGCCAGGCTCATGGCTGGCAAGTACAGTGGCAGTGACGGGAACCTCTCCGGCCTCCATGGCAGCACTAAGGATGTCCTCCGAGGGCTTCCGGACTGCAAGAGGGCACAGGCTGGGCTCAGAGACCCCCCTCTCCTGAGTGCACAAATTTCGTGCACTGGGCCTCTAGTAGAATATAAAAACAAAGCCAAATTTCTTTACATAAGACATACTATATAACCCAGATTCACTTTTTTTGAGTTATAATCATACTAAAGATACCACTACTTTGAAAGTAATTTACATATTTCAAGTTGTGAAATAAGTATATAGACATGGTAAGCATATTTTCCCTGAAAATAAAGTCTTTGGATTACAGAAAGCAATTCAATATGGTGCTTGATCAAAGCTATTGGCAGTGAACTGATGGAATTGAGGAGTGAAAAATCCAGATACAGTATTCTCTGTTTTTCCTCACCCTTCTCTCATTACTTACATAATATAAGTTAAAATATACAGACTTGAGATATTTGTCATATATGGATTCAGATCATTTTGACAGATAAAATTTAAAAAGAAGAAGGATGGAACGATTTTTTAATGATCTACTTGCCATAAAAAAAAAAACAATGATAGGAAAATAACTAATGGAAAAAATAAAAGAAAGAAGGGAAGGGTAGAAGAGGAAGGAAAATAAAGTAGGGGATATTTTGTTTCAGAGTTTAATAAAGAGGTAATAGGTAGCTATGATGGCCAAGTGTAATTTGGACACTATGTGGATACAGTAGCTTTTGTGTAACTGATACATCTCTGAGGCAATTATAATTGAAGCGAATGTGTACAAAATGCTTACATTATTTGGAACTTAAAATATTTTTGATTTAAATGTCTAATAATACATTTAGAAATAGTTATGTTCTTGGTTCTTTTGAGAATGAGAAAATGAAATTTAAGAGTGTTATTGATAATACATTTCAAAAGAAAATGGTAACTACCTCTTCAGTTATGTTTCTATTGACTACTACTATTCATGTTAAAAGACCACTGAGTAGACATTTTCCATGGAAAAAAGAACATCAAGTTATAATGCTATGTACCAGCTCTGTATGATAAGGTCCATATTTTTCTAAGTGAATATGATGCAAATTAAATGTTTCAAAGGTTCAATAGTTATGCTTCCAGAAAAATCTAAATTATATCTTTAACTGATTTAGGAATTCTGAATGTGAGGTCCTAAGAAAACTACACTGAAACTCAAACAGACCCCCTACTAGGAGAGTGCTGCATCTCTGAGCTAAGTTTAGAACATGATCCAAATATTTAAGATATTTATTTAAAAAAAATTGTAAAGGATCTCTTGATGCTGACTCTGGCTGACTTTTTTCATAGCATCATTTGCTTTAGCATTTTTTCTCCTATGCACTATGGAAAGGAGCCAAACCTCTAAACCAGAGGAGTTCATTGTTCAGCATTGAAAATGAATGATATATTCCATAAGGATTGAAAATAAAAAGAAAAAAATAACACAGTTCATTCATTCAAATGTTAATACTCGTGTTGAGAATAACATTTTCAAACATTTGAGTTTGCCTATTATATGCTACTAATAGAATACAAAAATGTATGCTATTTATTTTATTAATAAAATTAACTCAAATTTGAAAGATTGGTAATTGGGTACATTTCATTAATAATGGTAAAATATTTTATTGTTCATCATAGTTATATTCTTATGAAAATTTAAACATACTTTATAATTATTTTTATAAATGAATGAATCAATATCATTAAACTCAATTGTATTTTCTTCTCAAAGTTGACAATATGTTTTCTGTCATCATTTAACTGCTAAGTGTTATTTTCCTCCATTTGCTCTTATTATTTCTTCTTTTCTTATTCCTTTTCCTCCTCTGACTTCGTTTCAGATTCTGATAGCTTTGCACATATAAAAACCGGCACACCATTGCAAACTCTTATCAATGGCTCATTGTTATTCTATCTGGTAAGAGTCAATCTTTACATTTTCAGAAGAGTTAATATAAAAACAGAAAACTAAAGTTATGAATTTATATAATTAACAAACTTTTCTGGTTTTCTTGGTTGATGTAGGCTATAATTCAAATTCAAAATTTTAGAAGCATCTTTGAAGTGAGAAGTAAAATTTTACTATAGATAATTGTAAAACATATAGTTAATATTGCAAATGTTGAACATCTCAGGCATTTACCATTACTTAATGTGTTTTTTTTAATGAACTTTAATTTCAAAATTTTAAAAGCTTAATTGGAAACTATAAAATTATGTATTCTTTTCATTTTCTCAAGTTGGAATGAATAAGATTATTTTTTTATTAAAAGGGTCGAGAATTCTGCATAAGCTTTGAATAGCTGTTAAGTTTTGGTTATTGTTTTTAACGCTATAAATTATCGAGCTTTCCTTTTCAAATAGATCATGGTTTTTGCCCTTGTAAATTTATGATGAATGTTATACAATTACCATTATCATGACAACTGAAATGTGAAAGTAATGGGCCTACAAAAAAGTAATTGCAATAAAATAATCCTGGCATTTCTCAAGTGCAGGAGTAGAAAATATTCTATCTCAGCATTTAATTATATATATATTGCCTTTACTTAACACATCAATTTGTTTTTACTATTAATCAGATTTTTTTAATTTAAGGTCCATACACAATTATATTATTCTAGATAAGTTTCTGGATCAGGCCTAAGTGGGCAGTCGGATATCCCTCTCACAATCCAGGACTGCCGGCTCCCAACTGCTCACCTGCCTGCCTTCCTGATTGCCCCTAAATACTTCTGCCTGCCAGCCTGATCACCTCCTAACCACTCCCCTGCCAGCTTGATTGATGCCTAACTGTTCCCCTGCCAGCCTTTTTGCCCCTAACTACTCTCCCCTATGGGCCTGGTCATCCCTAACTGCTCTCCTCTGCTGGCCTGGTCACCCCTAACTGCCCTTCCCTGCAGGCTCAATCACTCAAACAACTTTCCTCCTCTTCTGGCCTGGTCACCCCTAACTGCCCTCCCCTGCT
>PVJN01032779.1:0-23912 GCA_004026805.1 Lasiurus borealis | reverse complement strand
GCATTTAAGGAGAGGAAGTTTTGGGGAACTGGGTTATGCTGACGTTTCATTCTGGGTTCTCGGGACAGCCGTCCCTCTCCGCTCTCAGAGGACTCCGGGCCTCCGCCTGAGTCCACCTGGGAGTCCTTGAGAAGGAGTGACAGGTAAGAACTCCTCGGGAGAAGCCAAGCCTTGGTTTGAGGGTCGGGACCCAGGGACAATTCCAGGGAGGGTGTGAGAGGGAAGGGGGTTCAGGCGCAGCCAGTAAGGGGACCACGACAGGACACGCAGATCCAGCAAAAGTGCGGGTGGGAGCCCGCGGGGAAGGGAGAGTCAGAGGAGAGGGCTGCGCGGGGTGGAGAGAAGGCGCTAGGGAAGCTGTCCCTGCGGCGGTGGCGTGCGCTCCGCTCCCAGGAGGGAGGCGGGGAGGGTCCGAGGCCACGGGGCTCCGGTGCGCGCCGAGGCTGCGGCGCCTGGAACAGGTGAGCGGCGGGCTCCGCCCTTGCCCTGCCCGCGGCGAGCTGCCTCCTACCGGCCGCCCCGGCGCTTCTCTCCTCCGGGCTCCCCGGGGCGCAGGGGTTTGGCAACCGGCAGCTGGCGTTGCCTCTCCCCTCCCCTCGTTCAGTCTCTCCTTCTTTTAGGTTGCTCCACCCCGCCCAGGATCCGGCGAGGGGGAACCGGCTGGGCTGCGGCTGCCAACGCGCGCCGGCGCGTCCGCGAACGCCCGGAGCGGAGTCCCGCGCGCTGCCTCCTCCCCGCCGGGCGCCGGCTCCTCGCGCCCCCGGGGCCCCGCGGCCTCCGCGAGCAAACCCTTCCCCACTTTCCCCCCGGTTTTGCAATCACATGGCATTTTAAGAATGCCGGAAAGATGGCGGTAGCGGCGGCGGCGGCGGCGGCGGCGGCGGGGCCGGCGGGCGGGGGCGGCGGCCGGGCGCAGCGGAGCGGGCTGCTGGAAGTTTTGGTGCGGGATCGCTGGCACAAAGTTCTGGTGAACTTGAGCGAGGACGCCCTGGTTCTGAGCTGCGAGGAGGGCGCCGCGGCGGCGTACAACGGCATCGGGACCGCCACCAATGGCTCGTTCTGCAGGGGCCCCGGGCACCACCCGGGCGCGGGCGGCGCGCCGCCCCCCGACTCGCCGGCCGGGGTGCGCACCGCCTTCACCGACCTGCCCGAGCAGGTGCCCGAGTCCATCTCCAACCAGAAGCGCGGCGTGAAGGTGCTGAAGCAGGAGCTGGGCGGGCTGGGCATCAGCATCAAGGGGGGCAAGGAGAACAAGATGCCCATCCTCATCAGCAAGATCTTCAAGGGGCTGGCGGCCGACCAGACCCAAGCCCTGTACGTGGGCGACGCCATCCTGTCGGTGAACGGCGCCGACCTGCGGGACGCCACCCACGACGAGGCGGTGCAGGCGCTGAAGCGCGCGGGCAAGGAGGTGCTGCTGGAAGGTAAGGGGTTAAGGCGGCGCGCGCGGGCCGTGCCAGGCGCGCACACCCACTCACCCTCCCAGGGCGCCCGCACTGGCACCCACAAGCTACCTGCGCCCCAGAAGGCCGGGGTGCTGGGGGTGACCTGGAGTTCTAACAACTTTTACCCACATGGGGACAACCGGCCCCGTCCTTAGACTTGTTCCAGGCTTTTTGACCCAGCGCAGGGGTGTGTGTGTGTGACATGCCAGTGTTCTTTGAACTCCTATTACGCGCCAAGCACAGGATCCCGTGCTCAGGGCACACCGCCTCACTGTAATCTGCAGATGATCCACGTGGAGTGTAGGGACTGGGAAGTGAAACTGGCAAGGACGGGTAGAGAGTCACCAGCCACGCTAGGAAGCTGGCTCGCTGAGTGAGCCCAGCTCTGATAGTTTTCCTCTTGGGTAGTGGGCAACCCAGCAGCGTCAAGGACTGAAATCATAAAGGGGCCAGGGATTGGGTGGCAGCTTCTGAAGGCTGAAACTCCCGCCGCCCTTCTCCACTGCCCTGCTTCCAACATGGGGACTGGGGTTCTGGCTGGGGAGGTGCGCCAGGGGCTGGGAAGTGGGTTGCAGCTTGCTTGATGCTAAAGTTCACCTCTGCTGCCAGGTGTTTGGCAGGTCAGTCTGGATTCCCGGTTGCGCTGGGTGGAGGGCTGGTGAAGAGGGTTTTCTGCCTGCATTTTTTCCAGGGATTTTTCCAGAGGGTCGTGGAAACAACTTCACGTTGTTGTAAACAGTTCCCCTGCCCGAGAGGCATCTTAGAAATCACTCTCTTGAGCTGTGATGTGCCCAGGCCCCTCATCATTGAATGTGAGGAGACTAGCTAGTGTGTATTGTACCATTTGTGGTTATGTAGTGGTGTAGGGGGTGGGGATGGGAAGGGAGCAGGAGGGCAGTAGTGTAGTAAGTGGGCAATACTCTCCTTTCCTGCCACAGCTGCATTTCTCGCTGGTATCCGTCTCTCTGCCACTTAGCTGACTTTGCCCATGCCTCACATTGTGTGGTTATTTCATCTTCTTACCCAGCTTCTCTCTAACCGCAGATCGAGCTGTCCGGGGTCTCTCACTAAGTCATGGCCTAAATAAATACATGTAGAGTGGACTTAAATAACATTCTGTTCACCCACTGTGGTGCTGGTGTGCGAAAGTTCCCAGCTTTGTTACAGGTGACAGCTGATGCCACTCCCCGCCCACCTCCCGGCCTAGACTACAGGGGGTTTCCCCCCTCTTATTTGTCTAGAGGAGTCCTGAGATGTCTTCATATATAATTGCTACTCTGGATCCAGAACGTGGAAGGCTGTTGGCTTTGGCTTGATGATTAACATAAGTAAACAGAAAAAAAAAAGTTTTCTCCAGTGTGTGTTGGTTTGTGTGACAAGGGGCAGGTGGGACCTGGGGCAGGTGTAGTTTGGACTCTAAACGGCTGGACACCTGCTCAGCTTGCAATATTTACTGTAAAACATAAGGGGGACAAAGTCAGGTCATTACTAGTTCACTGCCCTTCCTGGTGTCCCTTCTTTTCTTCTTCTTGCTTTCCATTTAATGAATCATGACTTAGCTAAGAGGTAAAAAAAAAAAAAAAAAGTCTCTCCCCCCGAAAGAGGAAGAAAAGGTGACTTCCTGCAATTGAAAATAAACTTCAACAAAGAAAAAAACAAAGTCAAGCAGTTATGTGACTTCTATTGACGCGGCAACTGAAAAGCGAGTTTTGTAGAAACTTTTAACATGACATTTTTACAACACGTTGTCATGTGTTGCAGGCAGGACCTTTGGGGAAGACCTCTGGGCCTTCTTGCCAAGAACGACCTGGGCTCAGGGCAATGGTCTTATTTCCAATCTAAGTTTTCAGAAATTGGCTCCTATTAAGAGAACAAGTAGAGACCCCATTGAAAAGAGTGTCTCTTATTCTGAGGCAGTGTTGGTACTAATGTGGTGGGAGTGATCATACACCATTGACTCAGCTAGCACACATCCTCTCTTTGTAGCTCGGCTTCGTACAGAAATTCCCAGCTGAAAGGGGCTTCTCAGAACCACTGGGAAGGCTCGATCACATTCTGCAATGCCATCTTGATTCCAGAATTTTCATCTAGGAAAAGCTTTGCAGCTATCACCTTGAGGGACGAGAGAGCTGCAGGAGATATTTTAAAGATATATTCATATGGCAAACACACTTTATAGTTTAGATTTCTTTTTTTTGCTTTCTTTGTTGGGGGAGCTGATGGAAATTAGTGTAATCCCTCAGTGGCTGCCTGCACGCACCCCAATACATGACATGCGCCCCCTAGTGGAGAGTCCCTGCCTCTACTAGTGGGACACCCTGTGAAATGGAATGCTGAACAGCAAGTTTTAATGCCTGCCTTCTAGTCTGACGTTCTCCCACAGAATCATCTTAACCACCCTGAACCTCAGTGTCTTCTGAAGATTGGGAATAAAGATACCCGGCTGGGCATGCTTACTTTACAGGGCTGCTCTGTGGAAGAAAGAGCACCCTGAGAATAAAAGGAAAAACAACAGCATGTATCAAATGCCTGCTGTGATTCGTTACCTTTACAATTCAAATAAAATGATGATGCAATAGCCTCTTCTAGGGGATAATCCTTCCTTTTTTATTTACTAGATTTTTATATTCCTTATTTTCATTCTACTTTCTTTGTAGAATATGAAATTCTACCAATCTGTCATATACGGAAGACCACTCTTCTGGGGAAAGAATCGGTCCAGTACTAATATTTCCTAAGCACTTACTATGTGTCAGGCTTCCCTTGCATTCCTTCGTGTTACCTTCTAGTAACTCCATGAGGCTCGTACTCTCGTTCATTTATTGATGAGGAAGCTAATGCTTACAGCCAGTAGGTTATTTGCTTGAAGTAACATAGCTGAGAGAGTTCCAGGTCTGACATAAAAGCTCATACTTGTAACTTTTAGGTGAAACTGAGGCTCTGAGCTTCCGGGTGGAACTGTGCACTTGGGTCAGTGGGAGCCGCATCAGTGATTGGATCAGGGTATCTTCCCCACTCCTCAAATACGCTCAAGTGCTTGGAACAGCCCTGAACAGGAAATAGAGATTGTGTGGGCTACTCAGAAAGGAGGGACAGGAAGCAGAATTGAGCCTTAAAACCCTAATGCACCAAGTCTCTTTGGCTATGAAAATGGAGCTGCTTCTGTGTGACCCAACTTGACAGTGAGACAGGGCCTCCGTCATTGAACACGGGGCCAGCAAGGAGAGTAGACTATCATTCAAACTTAAAATAGTGAATAAACTGTGCCAGTTATGTCAGTGTTTAACTGAATATATTCAACAATGTTAGTATCAAACATCTTCACACTATGAACTCATTTTCCATGTCAGGGAGTGGGAGCAGGCACACTGCAGGTAGCCATGCAGCTATTGAACCCTTTAACTCCAGGGGGTACTATACACATGAGCCACCACGTGAATGGCACCCTCTGAGTTGGGCAGGACACACCTACATAAACAGCCTCGGCAGCTCTGCGTAGGGAAGGTAGGAGGTGTTGGTTCCCCCCTTAGAATATGAATAAAATAGTAACTTGAAACATGTCAACCTGTTTGTAACTGAAGTTACAACAAAATTAGTTTCTCCATAACTGTGTGAAGATAAGACGCACAGAATATTCTGGAAGATTCATATTGGGATGTGGAGGTTGATTGGGGGTGGACAGAATCATCTCCGGGTCAATCAAAAGGTCTCCTTTGGAACTAACCCAGAAAAAGTGGAAAGTCAAAGGAGTAAGTCAGACAATTGTTGACGTTAACCCTGTACATCAAAGCTTTCCCCCCAATACTGCTCCCAGGAATGCTTGGCTATTGAGGTGATCTAAGGTGACTTTCACAATCACTTTCTCCAGTGGTGGAAGTGGGGGTGGGAAGGCAAGGATGTGGGGTGCAAGGAAAGGGCAGTGATTTCGCCAGCATAAAACCTCAGGATTGGGATGAACTGATCCTTTTTTTTTGTTTTTGTAAGGATGTACAGATTCTTAAAGAACACTCAAGAACTCCAGAATTAGAGTCTTGAAACGAGGATTATTTATCTTTTAACTAACAGTTACTCTTTTTACAAGATGCTGTATGTCTTTAGGCCTTGATTTTCTTCATTAGAAAGTGAGGTGGCTCGGGTAAGCCACATGTAAACCTTATTTCATCTCAAATCCTATCAGTTCATACCCAGAATATATATATATATATATATATATATATATATATATATATATATATATTTTTTTTTTTTTTTTTCCCTTTTAGAATTTCACAAATCACATAGGCTAACTCTAAGTAAGGCCATATTACTATTATACTGTTAACATGAACATGATGGAGAGAAGCTATTGTTCAAAATGCTTCAGCAGATAAATGCATGACACAACTACACAGAGGTCATAGTGAAGGAGACGGATGCTGGGACTTGTTTGTAAAGTCACCATCAATGCACAGCTACAGATGAAGATGGGTAAAAGTCTGTGCTGTCATTTGGGATCTGGTAAAAGCTTGCACTGTTAAGTGATGGCCCCTGCTGTTGCAAGATGTCTAGAATTCCTGGCTCCTATCACTAAATGGTAGTAGTATACCAATCTCCCATTCCTTTACCCTCTAACATGCCTCTGCAAATTTCTGAACTGCTAGTGGGGAGAGGGGTATTGGCCCTCCACCTTCTTGAGAATTAGTGTTCTATACGAATGCTAATACTACTTTACCAGTTCATAATGTCTAACTTTTTGCAAACTCGTTTTTTACGTAATAATAGCTAATACCTAATACTTACATTGTGCCAAATGCTGTTCTAAGCAGTTTACATGGACTAAATCATTGATTCTTACAGTGACTCGGTGTTATTAGTATGTCTGTTTTACAGATGAGAAAACTGAGGCACTGATTGATTAAGTCACTTGCCGAAGAAACAAAATGCAGAGGCTGAGTCACACACAGCCTATTTAGCTTTTGAGCCTCATAAACATCCTTAAAGGATGCTTATCCTCAGTGATGATTAGGAGAGTGAATCATTAGAGGGGCAATGATTTGTCTCAATTAGATCTTTTACTTTCTTGTCTGGAATTTTAGTTTTCGATTGCTGTTATAACAGATTACAGTAGTCCTCCCTGAGCTACAGTTTTATTTTCTGTGGTTTCAGTAACTGACAGTCAGCCATGGTTTGGAAGTATTACATGGAAAATTCCAGAAATAACAATGCATGAGTTTTAAATTGCACACCATGCTGAGTAGCATACATGACAACTACTAACATCAGGATTGACAAGCCACTTTTTCAATTATGACCTCATTTGATGTTCTGGTCACCCTGTGCAGGTCATTATTATCCCCTTTATTATAATCATCATCACTTTATCATCACCATCATCATCATCATCATCCCTATTTTATAAGGGATATTAAGTGACCTATTTGTGGGCAGTGTATGTATGAGTCAAGACTTTTAACTGTGTTTGACAGTGACCCAACTCAAAAGGAGGAACGTAGGAGAAAAGTGCAAGGATCCCCTGAGTGTCAGGGACAGCTGGGTGTCTCTTCACTCTTGTTTTCCTCCCCTCTTAATGGAAGACAGCCAGGAGCAGGAAAAACTGTGGTTCCCTTATCTGCAGTTTCTCATTCCTCGATTTTAGTTCACAGTCAACCATGATCCAGAAATATTAAATGGAAAATACCAGATGAGGACAATTCATCAGTTTTAAATTGTGCGTCATTCTGAGTAGCGTGATGAAATCTCTGCTCTGTCCAGCCAGGTATGTGAGTCATTCCTTGATCCAGCATCTCCACACCGCGCTATAGATGCTCCTACCCCATTAGTCACTTAGTAGCTGTCTTGGTTATCAAATCCACTGTTGTGGTATCACAGTCCTTGTCATTCTTATTTTACTTAATAATGGCCCAGAGTGCAAGAATAGTGATGCAGGCCGTTCTTGGATATGCTAACAAGAAGCCATAAAGTGCTTCCTTTAAGTGAAAAGGGGAAAGTTCTTGACTTAATCATGAAAGAAAAAAATATCATATGCTGAGGTAGGTAAGAATGAATCTCCTATCAATGAAATTGTGAAGAAGGAAAAAGAAATTCAGACTAGTTTTGCTCTCACACCTCAAAGTGCAAAGGTGATGGCTACAAGACACGATAAATACTTAAAGTGGGAAAGGCATTAAATTTGTGGGTGGAAGACATGACATCATCATGGCTCAATGATCCTCCTCCTGACATCACAGTGCCACTAGGGCAGAGCACTTGTCACACTGTGGCTCTAACTTAGTATGGCTGTGCGGGCAGGTGACCGTCAGACCTTGCTGAGGGGCAAGGCTCTTGTCAAATGACCCAGCTCCCTGTGCCCATTCAGCTGCCCTGCTACTCAGCCACTTGACCCTGAATTATACTTAGGAGCGCCTTCCTGAGCAAGACTAGGTTTGTAACGTGGCCTTACTGACATTAGGTTTTTGTCACAGTGGTCCTTTCTTTCTCCAGGGCTGGTTCCATTGGTATTAGGGTCTCTCTTTTGTACAGGAGGAAATGCAAGTGCTAGAGATTAGGGGATGTATCTGCAGTTACCTTGTGAATGAGGGAGCTGGACGTTAGATTATCTCACACCCCATCAAGCTCTCCCTGCCACATACTACACAAATGCAAGAATCACGCCATGGACAGAAAGAAGTCTAGAAGGTACCAGGCATGGCCTCTGATTTCAGAGAGCTTCCAGTCATTGATGAAGTGAGGCTTATAAGGCTGATTATGAATTACTTGAGATTAATAATACAAATAGCATGATTTTAACCCCATCATAGTACCTGGCACATGTTAGGCTGTTAAAATGTGTTAAAAGGGGGGAAAAATGAAGGACAGATGAAAGGAAGGCAGAAAAGCAGGAAGTCAGGAAGGGAGGGAGGGAAGAAATTGTAGCATTTAATGACCCTTTTTTATGACTTCCACCCTCCACCACTCATACTGTTGGACGATAGTGATAAACAAAATGAAAATGGTACCTTGTGTCCAGAGAGAAGAGAAATAAAACAGTGACTTAATAGACCTAGGAAGCACTTACTTAACATAGACCAGTCTTGATAGACAGTTGACAGAAGAGAGCCAGACATGAATTTAAAAGTTATTGGAAAAGCTAATTATCCTTTTAATGGTATATATAGAACCACCTTTCCTTCCCGCCCCCCTGTAGCTCAGGGACCCACAAGTCTGAACATGTAAGAGTGCTTTCTACCCGAGGAGATGGAAACTGTCTGCTTAGATATTTTAATTGTTTCTTTTTCAAGATTAGGTATCAGCCTGAAAATTCAGACCATATTCCTTCAGCGATGGTGGTGTGCACGGCCCTTCAATTCATTTCCGCTGTGGTGGGTGATGCTCTTCCTGTTCAGTGGTGCGTTTTAGTTGTCACCCCGGAGAGTATGTATTAAAAATAACTCGCTACATGGGGCTCCGCGTTTGTGAAAGGCGTCTAGCTACCAGTGGTCTGTTTGGGGGAGGGAAATTATTCTTCAGGAGCTAGTGGCCTACTAAGAATTCTATTACAAATGATGCATTTCCAAGCAGTTAATGTTAAAGAAAAGCCAGAATTTCCTCTGCATTTATACCAAGTGTTTTATATACCAAACCTCATTACCCACTTCACTGGCTTTGATCTATAATAAGGCTTGCCTTCAGCTCTGGCCTGCAGAGTAAGACTTAAGAGAAAATATGGAATTCACACCATGAAGTGTCCTAACAGATCTGGGCAAATGAACCCCACTCTCAAAGTGGGATAGACAAGGGAAAAAGTTAACGATTAATGGTTATTATAATGGAAGTGAAAAAGATGACCCATACTTTTTGCTGTTTAAAAGTACCCCTTCCTGCGGTTTGAAGCATCTTTCTTAGCATGTGGATAAATGTGCAAAGATCTATCTCAGCTTGATGTGGGTTGCTGAGTATTAATGCAATCGACATATCTAGTGTGTTTGCATTGCTGTTCACATTGTTTCTTCCCATGGCAATTGTTGTGTGTTTTTTTGTCTCAAAGCAGTATTGTGCAGTGGTTTAGAGGGTGGGCCTTGCAGTTATTCTGTCTGGGCTTAAATTCTTGTTCTAGCTCTTTCTATCTGTGTGATCTGTACAAGGTCCTTAAACTACAAGCCTCAATTTCTTAATCAGTAGGTTCATTCTGTGTAGTGACTATGTATATAAAGTGGTTAGCTCATGGCCTGGAACATAGTAAGCACTCAATAATTACTATATAAAATGTCACATCTTATGCTTAGCTAAGTATTATTTTCAGAGAGAGGGTTTAACCATATGTTATAGGAAGCCTGTTGAGGTACAATGGATGGATTGGGAATTGCTATATTAGGGAGCCAAGTGATACAACTGATGGCCTGGTTCTCCAACCTTTAGGGGTAAAGTATGATCTAATAAGGGTCTATTTCATTGATGACTTTTAGGAGCATCAGATGTTTCCCATCAACCCAACCACAGCGTAGGCTGCTGTGGCTTTGGTGGGCAAATGTGAACTATGTCTTAAAATGCTGATATGTAGGAACATACCAAAAAGTGTTTTGTGAAGGGAAAGACGGTGGGTCAGGATTTCGTCTACACAGCAAAATTCAAAATTCTCTGAAACATTTTGATAGTGATTATAGGAATGTGGATATCTTATTAGCCAAAAGAAGCCCAATGTTTCTTTTATTAAAATGTAAAATATTTACATAACTGTTATTACACCAGCATTATATTATAGTGTGTGTGTGTGTGTTTAATTCTGTTAATTAGTATTGTATTTAATGGAACTCTGGAGGCCATCCAATGGAAGACAGATCATTGTTCATGTGTCCTTAAGAAAGCAAAAAGGTCTAAGATGGAGAATCATATAGGAAACCCTGCTTCCATTTGGGAGACCCAAAGGCAGTCTCTTCTGTGCAGGAATAAATTAAAAATAAACCCATCACACAGAAAGGAACAGCAAACAAACTCACACCTCTCAAATTTGCTACTGGTAAAAGGAAGAAAAACAATATTGCCTAAGATTTTGAATTGCAAGTCATTTCTAATAAATATTTAGGTTTGAATTTCCAATGTCCGTGTGAGTTTAAAAAAATATTTAGGCAGATAATTCAATCTAAAGTGTTCTCGGGTTAGGAGGGCCCAGAAGAACAACAGGACCAGTTCTAAAGACTTTCTACAAGAACTAGGCTTCCATCCAAGCCTGCAGTGATTAGAAGACTCATTTCCCACATCAGAGAAGATAAAATCTATATATATAAAAGCCTACGTGAACCATCACAACTAAATGGACGACAAACAGGCTGTGTGGAGATCGGGCCTAAACCAGCAGTTGGACATCCCCCAAGGGGTCCCAGATTGGAGAGGGTACAGGTTGGATCGAGGGTTCCCCCCCACACACACACACACTAATGCATGAATTTTGTGCATCTGGCCTCTAGTGTTAAATAAATGGACAATTTGAGTTGATGAGATACAGTGCACCATAATGACATAAGTGGTCATTGGAATACATTTCCTTTTTAATGTTTATAAGGTTGGACTTTATTGGTACAAAGAAGCAAAAGTTACAAAGGAATGAAATGAAGCTCTTGCTTTTCTAAAATAGAATAGTCTAGAGGGGAAGCAGGTATAGAGTGATAAATTACTTTTATGTACAATACCAATCAATTTTATTGAAATAATAATAGTAATAGTAAGTTATAAAGGAGAAAAGGCAGTAACAGAACTTTTGGAATACTAAGGATATATGAAATGGAAAGAAATGCTCCACAGTAGAGTGACTTATTGCAGTAGGATTACATAAGCAAAGTGAAATTCAAAATTTAGGTAGTTATTTGACTATTTCAGGGCCTGCATTTCAAATGCTTCCATCTGAAACATCCTTCTATCGGCAATGATTATCAAGGTTAATGACTTCTCATTTTGCTTGCAATATTCATATATTGTCCTCTGTTTTCTACTTCATTTTAGAATTTGTCTAAATCAAAATAATATATGCTTATAGCATTCCTTTGCCTGCCTTTCCCCATACCATTTATTTCTTCTGCTTCACATAACGTTAAATCATATATTCTAATATTAAAATAGGTATTTTCATATTAAAATATATTATAATGGCAGTCTAGGTATATTAAATATATTACTATATTAGATATTAAATATATATCTACATACCACTTATATATTCATGTGATATAATACATATTCTAACATTCTAAATAACATGTCTGTACTGCTATCTTGATATATCAGTGTCAGCCATTATTAACCAAATCAGCTTATGTTGATAAAATTATGATTATGTCATCATCATTCTATTTTTCATCCAAGTAATATTCTATGATCAGATTTCTTGCATTTACTAATAGCTTCTCTTTTTTCCTACAGTTTGTGCTTAATTTTCTTAAACTTACCTTTTTTTTTTTTCAAAATGCATATCTCTAGCAATAGTGGTTTTTTCAAATGCTCATATATAACAAATAATCTACCCATTCTTTTTTTTTTTCTTTTTTCTTGGAATCCTGCCCCTCTGGATTGGTTCTCTCTTGGCCTGCTGTATAGCCATTTTCCTCAGGCTGTCCTTGGCTTTCTCCTGGGTCTCCTTTCCTGGACTCACTGTCACCTTTAATTTTGGTTTACTTCCTCATTTTGCTGGAGAACATTCTTTATTTTAAATATATTTTATTGATTTCAAAGAGGAAGGAAGCGGGAGAGAGAGATAAAAACATCGATGATGGGAGAGAATCATGGATCAGCTGCCTCCTGCATGCCCCCTACCGGGGATCAAGTCTGAAACCCTGGCATGTGCCCTTGACCAGAATCAAACCCAGGACCCTTCAGTCTGCAGGCTGACGCTCTAACCACTGAGCAGAACCAGCTAGGACTGCTGGAGCTCATTCTTGAGTAGCTTCTTGAGAAAGAATATTTGGGAGGTAAGGGAATGAAGCTATCTATTCTCTCATTGGCTTGATACTTTGGGTGTGATAGTCTAAGTTTGCTATCACTTTCCCTCGGCAGTTTTCAGAGTTGCTGGGGCCGTGGTGCACTGGAGTGATCTAAGGTGGGCAACTGAATTTCTTGTTGCCATTTTGGAAGAGATTCCCTTCCTGTTTTGCCTGGAGTCTCTGGGTCTCGTAGACTGGTTTTCCTTTATTGGTGCTTTGGAGCACACAAAACACATTAACAGCACACCTCTCTTTTCGTAACACTATTTCTTCATGGCAACAAAGAAACCATAGAGTCACGAAGTGACAGTCCAGAGCTTGGACTGGACATGGGCAAAGTAGACAAACTAGCTTTGTGACCTCGGGCAACAGCTTTACGGTGAAGAATTCAGTTTTCTCACTGGTAATGTGAGGATAACAATGTACTTCCATAAAAGTTGAGGTGGGAATTAAAAGAGTTAATACAGCACCTGATTCAGTATCTGGCATGAAGAGTTTAAAGTGTGTTGGTTGTTATATTTGTCTTCCTGCACTAGACAAAATGATCCTAAGAAATGGAATTAGATCTCACTCATCTTAAAATCATCAGAAAACAGAACAGAATTGACCCATTAGCAGTTGTTTGTTGGTTATTAGTCAGGGACCAGAGGCAGAAACAAGCTGTTTCAGTTGGTAAGATTTACTGACTAAAGTAATGGACATGGCATTGGGTGAACAAATGCTTAAGAATGCCTCCTGACCATATGCCTTTATTATATCAGTCCTGGTTGAAACAGGGCCTAAATTAACAGCACCAACTATGCAATCCTGATCCTTACTTTGAACACTTGGAAAATGGAATTATGAAATGGATTTACTTGATTTCACATTTTTTACATGCTTTACAATTTTTATGCAAGTACATTTCTTTTAAATTATAACTTCTGTTCCATAATCATTATATCCCTCATTTTGATGAAAAATGCCCTCTCCAAAAATTTCTCTTTGCCTCAATAATTATAAAATGCCAGAAGACCACTTTCCCAGTATGGTACACTTATCATCTATATTTATCGGGGAGAGGGGAATGAGTATGACTTTATAACTGTTCCAAGTACTAAATAAATTGTGTGTCCTCTGAAAATGCCAGAAGAATTATCTGAAAGAAGAAACTTTTTAAAGAATGTATCTCAGACACTGATTTTTAAAATTCCATTCTCAGCAGCTACTTAATTTTTCAGGTGTGTTTATGTTTATATATTTGTGTGCACATAAGGTAAAGCATGCACACAAAATATCCTTTGGGAACATTGAAAGTTTACTTGATACAGTGGTAAAGACAGAACATACATGGAAAACACATAGATGGAAAATATACAGGTCACTATCGGACAGCTTTCCTGAGTGAGTGTTACAGATAGTTTGTGCTACACTTCTAATGAAGGAGGAATCTGAAAGCTGGGGCCAGTACGGAATGCTTTTGCAGATCCAGGGCCTGAACTGGCTCCAGAGTAACTCATTCTTATCTGCCACAGCCCACTTCCACACCGTGTGGAAACAGCATGATTTCCTCCATCTCCTCACCAGCCCTTCCCACCAGGGGGAACAGTCAGATTCTTGAGAGCAGGTCCCTCTGGAGCTCCCACTTTACATGTTTTCCTACTCATGTTTCATATTGAGAGCTGTTTTATTGATTTTTGTGTTTGTGTTTTTAAAATGTATTTTATTGATTTTTTTTTACAGAAAGGAAGGGAGAGGGAGAGTTAGAAACATTGATGAGAGAGAAACATCTATCAGCTGCCTCCTGCACATCCCCCACTGGGGATGTGTCCGCAACCAAGATACATGACCTTTATTGGAATCGAACCTGGGACTCTTGAGTCCACAGGCCGACGCCAAACCAGTTAGGGCTGATTTTTTTTTAGTCTCTCCTCTCCAGTCTTTCTACTAAATTACAGATTTTCTACCTTGGTTTAAGTTGAATGTGCCCCCTTCCCAATTCACATGTTGCAGTTCTAACCTCCAATAATTCAGAATGTGACATTTGGAAATAGGATTGTTGCAGATGTCAGTAGTCACAATGAAGTCAAACTAGAATAGGGTGAACCCCCTATTCCAGTATGAGCTGTACTCTATGGAAACGGAAAATTTGGATACACACACACACACACACACATATGCACACGCACACCCACATACACACACATGAAGGCAGAGATCTGGGTGATGCTTCAACAAGACAAGGAACTGTGAAGGTTGCCAGCAAACCACTAGCAGTTGGAGAGAGAGGCACGGGACAGATTCTTCAGAAGGAAACAGCCCCGCTGACACCTTGATTTCAGACTCTGGCCTTCAGAACTGGGAGAGAAGGGCTTCTGTTGTTTAAGCTGCCCAGTGTGTGGTGTTTGTTATGGCAGCTCTAGCAAATGCATACACTTTTGAGAACAGGTTTTGGGATAAACTTGATGGAACTTTAGCAAGGAGTTTAAGGAGTGAGTGCATAGTACAGTGGTACCTCGAGATACGAGTGCCCTAACATATGAGATTTTTGAGATACGAGTCGTCGAGCCAGCGATTTTTGCTTTGAAATATGAGCAACATTTGAGATAGGAGTAATCGCACGCGCATGTGGATTGGCCAGCTGCACAAGACCCACCAGTTTACCGCAACTCAAGCGTCTCATAGTTTCCTACTTCTCAAGGTTACGGAACGAATTAAACTTGTATCTCAAGGTACTACTGTAATTGAATTCTAGCACTTTTTTCTTTGTCAAATGTCTAATGACACCATTTGATTTTCCTGAGTGTTAAGATAAAGTCTTCATCACCTCTGGGCATGTGAGTCAGCACCAAAGAGGGCTGGGCCATGACTAGGTTATTGCTGGTTGACCTGTGTTCATGGAATAGGTGAGGATTAGCTCTCTGTTACGTTACGTAGCCTTGCTTACGCAGACTGTTACTTGTGAGCAATTTCTCTACTTTCTGGATGAGTCAAACCCTGATAGCCATACTGTTAAAATCATTAATGTAGCTCCCTCAAATCTTCACATGTAGGGTTGCTGGATAAGTTACAGTTATTGGATACATAAAATTGTTCTCAGTGGAAGTATGTCCCACATATTTCATGAGATATACTTATGCTAAAAAGAAATGCCTGCTGCTAATCGCTAATCTGAAAGTCAAAGTTAACTGGGCATCCTGTGCTTTTATTTGCCAAAGCTGACGACCTTATTTACATGGCTTTCGAAATCGTAGCCTGCAGCCAGCCAGTGACAGAACCACCAGTCACTAGAGATAGACTAATCAGAGAGTGAACTATTGGGAAATAGTTTTATAAAGATAAAATAGTTTTTTAAAGATAAATCCAGAAGTGGCCCTGGACAGTCTAGTTGGTTAGAGCATCATCCCAATACACCAAGGTTGCAGGTTCAATTCTGGTCAGGGCACATAAAGGATCAACCAATGAATACATAAATAATGGGACAAGTTGATATTTATCTCTTTCTAAAAATTAATATATAAAAATTTTAAATAAACAAATAGAGAAGCTGATCAGAAGTTGTGGCTCTCGTTCTTTACAGGCCCTTCTCAGGAAGAAACAAGAGCAGCAGATGGAAGCTGTGATTCCTTCTCTGAAACTATTACTCCTCATTCCCAATGTTGGAGGGACCAGAGTTTGAAGTAGCAATTAAGAAATGGGGGTTAGGGCCACGGAATAAGATGACTGTCAATCTAGAATCAGCACTGACTAAATCATTAATAAGAACTAGTATTACCAACATGACATGGAGTAGTTATCATCTGCAATGGAAGAATTGCTACTTTGACACTGTAGTTGTAAAACCAATGAATAAGGTTGTTATTGATAATAACTCTCCCTGAATATATTTATCCTGATGGCTTTCTTGCACCACATTGTACATATTTATTACTAGGGGCCTGGTGCACAAAATTCGTGCATTGCCAGGTGGGGGAGGCATCCCTCAGCCCAGCCTGCCCCCTCTCACATACTGGGAGCCCTCAGGGGATGTCCTACTGATGGATGTCCATGGGGAGTAGGCCTAAGCCACAGTCTGGCCTCCCTTTGTGGGAGGCAATGGGGCTGATCAAGGGAAGACACCAGCCCCATCATCCCACTGCTGCAGCCACTGCCAGTCACCATAGCCAGCAAGGTTTTTTCATCAACACGGACTATGATTCTTTCACCATGAAAAAAATGACAGCTTTCTTTAGGTATTTTGAAGATGTGCCTTTCATAGGACATGACATTTCTTTTTTTTTTTTTTTTTAACATATCCTCATATGAGGATATGAGTATATGTTTACATTGAGTTTTAGAGAATGTCAGAGAGAAACATCAATGTGAGAGGGACACTTTGATTGGTTGCCTCTTGAGTTAACTCTGACCTGGGCTCTAGCCAGGAAGGAGCCTACAACCTAGGTACATGCCCCTGATCAGAATTGAAACCAGACCCTACGGTCAGCAGGCCGGGGTATTAACCACTGAGCCAAACTGGCTAGGGCAGGATATGACATTTCTTAGTTCTTCAGCAGTGGACCTTCATTTTTTTCTCCAGGAGTGTGGTGGAAAAACCCTAGATCACCTTTTTGAATTCTCATTACCCAAGTTACTAAGAATATTACCAGTGGCATAGAGGGAGCTTAGCCAATGAGTGGTCAGGAAAAGTGTTTCCCTGTAGTTCACACCGATCGCTAGCTCAGCCCCTGCCAGGCCTAAAGCCTTGGCCAGCTCCCTCTGATCGCCGTCTCTGCCCCCAGCTCCCTCTGATCATTGTTTCTGTTCTTGCTCAGGACTAAAGCCTCACTGAGGCTTTAGGCCTGGGCAGGGCCCCCCAGCTCGCTCCAATTGCCAGCTCCGCCCATGCCCAGACCTAAAGCCTTGGCTAGAGGCCTGCTCAGCTCCAATCACCGACCGGCCCTGCCCAGGGGCCCCCTGGCTCAGGCCCCTCCCAGGCTTCTCAGGGCCCATGCAGGGCCTACCTCAGAGTGACCTGGGTCCTGAGGATGTTCCCGGGACCCAGCTGCTGGGCGGCTATGTATGCAAATTAACCATCATCTTTGTTGGGTTGATTTGCATACTCATTCTGATTGGCTGTGACCGTAGCAAAGGTGCAGTCAATATACATTTTTTTCTATTATTAGGTAAGACTAAAGGCCCAGTGCATGAAATTTGGGCACGGGGGAGGAGGGGTTGTCCCTCAACCCAGCCTCCACCCTCTCCAATCTGGGACCCCTTATAGGATGTCCAATCCCGGACTGCTGGTTCCTAACCACTCACCTGCCTAATTGCCCCTAACCATTCTGCCTGCCAATCTAATAGCCTCTAACCATTCCCCTGCTGGCCTGATTAACACCTAACTGTTCCCCTGCCTGCATGATTGTCTTAACTACCTTCCCCTGCTGGCCTGATCACCCCCAACTGCCTTCCCCAGCTGAGAGTACTGGGGGACTAAGGCTAGATGGGGCACAGGGGACTGGGGGACTGGGGCTGGATAAGGTGGGGCTGAGGGGACTGGGTTCTGCCATCTTGTGGCTGTGGGCACTGCTATCTTGTGAGGGTATGATGGTCAATTAGCATATTCCCTCTTTATTCGATAGGATAGTTTCTCTAGTGTACAGGGTAGGCAAAAGGAGGTTTTCATATGGAAAACTACAAATTAAGAAATAATAATACAATAATAAACTGTTTTGTGTACTACAACTGTAAACCTCCATTTGCCCACCCCTGTATATTATAGTGTATATGCTATATATTAATTATTGGATTCTTGTCTGTTTTTCTCTATTCAAAACTATATTCTTAATGCCTAGAGGATTACCTGGAATTTAATGGGTATCTGGAATTTAATGGGCACTTACTAGATACTAGCTGAGTGGATGAATGAATGATTAATTTTCTGTAAGTAACCTAAGGTTTCACAGAAGACCCTCGATTTGAAACAAAGGCTTCATCCTCTGAGCTTTCTATGTGAAGTTCTGGGAAATTTCTGTTGTTATACATTAACTTGGGCTGGTGTGGGGCTGAGTGCAGTGGTGGGAGAAGTTTAGAGTAGGAAAAATCCTTTTTTCAAAAGTTTCCAGCATTCTGTTCTAAGTGATTGAGTGGCGTCAGGCATCAGGACATAGTACGGTCTAAAGAGCTCTTGGAACACTCTAGTTTCTTGCTCACTGGTAGTGAAATTTACCTTCTTAATACTGAATTCACCGACTGTTTGCTCATTTTCCCACTTTGATTCCTGAAGGGGAATGAAGAACACGGGCAGAGCTTCACTTCCAGAATATTACTCTCCTATGGTCATAACGAAGCCACTTGCAGGATTTCTGTTTTCCTATCTACAACATTGAAAGAATTTATCATCCTTGACCTACATGAAAAATAAGGTGAAGCATCGCATCTATTTATCATTGAGAAGGACGCTGCGAGCTAGTCATACTTACAGAAGTTATTTCGTGTGCTTCAAACAACAAATACGTGAAGAGGGGGGAAAAAAAAAACACCTAATAATTTTTTTGTGTTTTGGCAGCAGCATTAAAATTCAGATTACATCTTTGATTGTTAGTGTGTTTTCTAGAATCTTGTAATTAGGATTGTTTTCATCACCTTAGGAATATCTGTATTTGACACATTAAAACAATATAGAGTTTGAAGTTAAATAGGCTGATTTGTAGTTGCACAACCTCTTGGCCTCGAACCACCCAAATCACGTTCATCCCAGTTCTTAGCAGCCCAGACTCTGGAAGGAAAAAGGTGTGGGACTTGGAGGTGGTCCCTTGAGCGGAATACTTGCTAGATTGTACGCTGAGAGCTTACATTTGGGAATAGCTTTTCTCTGTGGGCAGCCTGTGTCCCCCTTCTCTGTTAGGTCTCAACTTGCCTTAGCTTTTCAGCAGCATGATGAGAAGTGGTTGCTGCAATAGCTGTGGAAAAATTCACCAGTAGGTTATCATATTTAATGTGTTTCGAAAAACTTCCTTTGGAAGGTGATAACAGTGTTTCTCAATCACTGTGCTGTTGGGCAAGCACAGGTGTGTTGCAAACCGTTAAATCACCCGGTTCTTGGGACATAATGTGGCTCTTTGAAAGTATTTGGCTCTCATTCCATCTCTTTTGCCACCCACCCCCTCTTTTATGCCAAAGAAGGCACATTTCCCAGACTTACTCTCCATATCCAGCAAGATACTCTTTTATAAATCTTGAGTGATTGTTTTTTTTTTTTTTGACTCATTTCATCCGGTTGCCTCCAAGCTAGTGATGTATTTTTCCCATTCAGTTCTGATCTATACATTTTTTACATTTCCTATGTACTGAGCGTTACAGCAGGTTCCACAGATAGAAGCATATTAACAAAGCACCCGTTCTCAAGGTGTTTACCATCCACTGGGGGAAAAGACCTACAGAGTGGCCACGTTCTCTCTTTTTTTTTTCTGTTGGAGTTTGCTTTGCATTGAGTCAGGGAGAATGAAAGAATAACAGATAGTTCAATCCCAGTAATAAAAAGGGTGGGTTTGAATTGTATTTCAGTCGGTTCTGGTTACATTCAAAGTATGAGTCTTGAAAAGCACTTGATGGAGAAGCAGAGGACTTCTTGATGTGAAACATTTATAAACCAGTTACCTTTTCCTTTGAACTGCGGGATAAAACCTTAGAACAGTGGTCTGCCATTTGAACCTGCTACAATGTTAGCCTCAGCCTCCTTTTCTTCTTCCCATGTGAATGAACACTATGCTTCAGCTAAAATTATTCCAATAGTTAATCTCTTGAAAATGCGACTTGCCATATACTTGGCGTGCAGAAGGTGATGCAGAAATACTTGGTGAATGAATGAAAGTATTATGAGTGCATGTATTTCCTTATCTATGCTATTTTTAACACAATTTTTCACTGCCTTCTACACCGAGAATATTCCAATTTCAAATTTCTGAGAGGGAATCTGATTGGTGTGCCTTCGGTCAGGTGTCTCTCACATGTCTAGACAGTTGTGTTCAGGAAATCAGACTAGATGGCCTGATGCTCACTCAGCAGGGACTCTGAGCATTCTCTCTGGGAAGTGTGTCTTGAGTATGACCTGCCACGCCTCTGAATAGCTAAAGGAACAGAATTCGTTGAAAATTGCAGGGGATCAAGTACCTGGAAGAGGTAGTAGGGAACAAGGAGTTTACTGATATTTCTTCTTGGCCCTTGAAGTTGGATAGAGGTTGAAGGAGTGGCCAGAATTGGAAAGAGTTACAAAGGAAGTAGTATTTTCAGGGGAAAGCCAGGCTTCCGTCAGGGCAAGTTAAGAGGAAGAAGGAGTGTTTGAGGAAAGATTAAAGATAAGGAGAAAAGAGTTTTTAAATAAGTAAACGTAATTCGTTTTATTTTATGCTTTAATTGTGAGTACTGACATAATTTTTTTCTTATTTATCTCATTATGATTAGATAAGCATATATTGAACATACAAGACCAAGTCTACGTGTGTGACATTGCTTTTATTTTAAATGGTGCATTCCAGTTCCAGAGAGTGTTATTATAAATTTAAGGAAAGCAACCCACTTAAATCATGGATTTACCCATGATTCTTAGTTTATCTATCTTCACCAACTCACTTATTTACTCTGCTGAGTGAGTTGGTGAAAACGGATAAACTAAGAATGAGAAGTTGGTGTATTTGGATAACTATATCAGCTTTATGTAACTTACTTTCATGAGGAATATTCGTTTGCTGCCAGAACTTGTTTGCAAAATTAAGCCAAAATAGTTGCCCAAGTTAAAAAGACACATTTGCAAACTTTTAAGTCTAATACACATTGCATATTATTGGAGAACTTTGATTAGCTAGACCTAATAGGAGAAAGTCTCCCACACCTCCCTCTTTAAACTTTCTGTGAAGTGTCCTTGCTGTGAAGATCCGTGCAAGAAAGGTTGACTGGAAACCAAAGGGAAACCTGTTAGCTTTGTTTTTCTTTCTGAGTGAAAAGCAAAAGGTAAATACCATGGTCCAATGGAAAACTAAATTGGATTTAAATTTTTATGTGTGTTTTCTAATTTGAGGTGCTCAGACTTTATTCAACTGTACAGTTATAATTGACAAGACCCCTTAAAATGTGGCAGAGCCACCTGAGGGTTGAACCTTTGAATGTAGCTTTTGGGTGAAATGTTTACATTGTTGAATGATGACTTTGTTGTATAACATTTGCTCTGCTTATAACATAACATTTTGTGTGTGTGTGTGTGTGTGTGTGTGTGTGTGTGTTTTAATTTAAGAATTTAAATTATTATTACTTTATGTGACCCTAAAGTATCCTAGAATATATATGCCTTTAGTGAAGATAATGTTGTGGTTAGCATTCTCTATATTATTTGGTAGAGGATTTAAAAATAGTTAAATGTAAAGTGAATTTCTAACCAACAAATATTATTTTCCAATTGATTCTAACTTTTTAATAAAATGTATTTTATTGATTTCAGAAAGGAAGGGAGAGGGAGAAAGATAGAAACATCAGTGATGAGAGAGAATCATTGATTGGCTTCCCCCACCCTACCCTCCCTTCCCCACTGGGGACTGAGTCTACAATCCAGGCATGTGCCCTTGACTGGAATCAAACCCGGGATCCTTCAATCTGCAGGCCGACACTCTATTCACTGAGCCAAACCAGCTAAGGCGATTCTAAATTTTAATGGGATACATTCCTGGAGTATAAGGGTAGGGATTGACTTTTATAAACACTGTAAATATTTGGGGGGAGGATATACGGATTCGATCATCTTCTAGTGTAATAGGTTGAATTCTTATCTCCTTCCCAACTCTTATGTTGAAGTCATAACCCAGCTACTTCAAAAGGTGACCTTATTTGGGAACTGACTTGCTGCTGATGTATAATGAGTTAAGATGAGATTATACTGGATAAGGTGAGCCTGTATTCCAATATCACTGACATCCTTAGAGAGGGGAAACATGGCCATGCAGCCGTGCACAGAAGGAAGACTTTGTGAGAGACACAAAGAGACACGGTTTTCTGTCAGGAAAGGGGCCCAGAATGCATTCTTCTCCCAGAGCATTCAAGGGGAACTAACCCTGCCAACACCTTGATTTTGGATTTCTGGTCTCCAAACTAAGAGGCAATACATTTTTGTTGCTTAAACTGCCTAGCTTGTGATATTTTGTTATGGCAGCTCTAGCTAACTGATACACCTGGCTATGAAATCACATCAGCAGTGGTGATTATACAGGGTGCCATGTCCTGCCCTCCCTAGAGACTGACTTTTGTTTGGGAAATTCCAATTCCATACCTCAGCTCCTGGTACTTTCCTTCTTTTCTTTAACATCAAACATTTATAATGTCTAATGAGGCTGAGCTGTTTTATGATAATTTTCCAGGAGGGCCTAGAGTGAAGTCTGAAAAGACCTGAATAAGAATGAATCCATTCCTTGTATTGTGAAATTAATAAAATGAAAAATCTTGGGAGTGCGTGGATAAAGTGCAAACTTTCTAGAGAAGCTGATTCTTTGGCTCTAAGCTCTGTGGTCTGGGACAACTCACTTACCTTACCTGAATTTCTTTTATTTCATAAATTAGAAGATACTCTGTATGTTTCTGTGACTTTGCGAATGTAAATTCAGATATCTATTACATAAATCGAAGTAGCATTCATGGTATAATAACATTTAATTGCTTTATTTCCACTTTCATCTTATTCAAATAAAAACGCCGTTGGTTAAAATAAATTGCTAAGTACAGAACACCTTATAATGAAAAGCATGGTCTCCTACCTCAGCCATCCCCCACTCTCCTTAGTCTCCGGTTCACTTCTCAGAGGAAACCACACTGAACCGTTTCCATATTTAGCTCTTTTAGTGGTTACCGCCCTAACTTTAATATGTTTATGCTACATTGCCTTGATGATCAACTCTAGGCATTAGCTCTTCACTCCTTACCATTTAAACATTTAAAGCGAAGAATTACTGATTCAGCAGGCATTCCTGATAGCCTGGAGGTCAATTGGCATCTTTAGGCATCTCTCTCTCTGTGGATCTAATTTGAGAAAAGATCTTTGGCTTCAGTCAAAGGGAGACCGGGATTAGATGATTTCCATGGGCATAGCACAAGGCACTGAGAAAAAGTTTGCTTTAAGTACTCAAGCTCAAATTGGGTGTTGTTATGTTTTTACTCTTTTCTATTTTTCAGTGTGTATTTATTTCAAATAAAATAAAACAAAAACTGAATTTAAAATATGGTATGCTACTTTTTTAAAAAATGAAAAATATTCTGTTAGCTTATAACTTTAAAAAAAAGAGATGCTGCCAAAACTGGTTTGGCTCAGTGGATAGAGCGTCAGCCTGTGTACTGAAGGGTCCCAGGTTTGATTCTGCTCAGGGGCATGTACCTTGGTTGCGGGCATATCCCCAGTGGGAGGTGTGCAGGAGGCGGCTGATCCATGTCTCTCTCTCATTGATGTTTCTATCCCTCTCTCCCTCTCCTTTACTCTCTGTAAAAAATCAACTATATATATATATAGTTTGTTTTTTTTAAGAGATGCTTA
>PVJN01032778.1:0-23913 GCA_004026805.1 Lasiurus borealis | reverse complement strand
GTGTCAAATCTAAAAATGTCTTGCCTAAAAATGATCACCAATTTTTTCTTGCCCTTTATATTCTTTCTTCTAGAAATTTTAGTGTAGGTTTAACATTTATGTTTATAATCTACTAGAGGCCTGATGTATGACATTTGTGCACTTGTGGGGGTCCCTCAGCTCAGCCTGTGACCTCTCACAGTCCAGGAGCCCTTGGGGGTTGTCTGACTGCCAGCTTAGTGCTGCTGCAGTAGTAGGAGAGGCTCCTGCCACAACTGCTGCGCTCACCAGCACTCACCTTGTGGGAAAGCGCTGACCACCAGAAGGCAGCTCTTGCTTTGAGTGTCTTCCCCCCCTGGTGGTCAGTGTGCATCATAGCGACTGGTTGTTCCACCATTTGGTCAATTTACATAGCCTTTCATTATAGAGGATTTTGGTTACTATTTGTGTATGCTACAAGGAATGGACCAAAGTAAATTTTCTTTCACATGGGTGCCCATTTTTACACTACGCATTGTTGAAAAGTGTATTATTTCTCCATTGAGTTCCTCTGTAACGTTGTAAAAAGTCAGTTGACCATAAATACCAGACTTCAAGACATATAAAGCTACAGTAATAAAAACAGTGTATTAGTTTGTATTGTTATTTTCTTGTAATCTATGTCCTTTTTGGTATTAGGCTAATATTGGAATTATAAGTAACTTGGAAAGTATTTCCTTTTTTGTTTCACTTTCTGTGTAGAATTGATATTATTTCTTTTTTAAACTGTATTGTTCAAAGTATGACATATGTTCCCTTTCTCCCCATTAATCTCTCCCCTCTACCCCTTTTCCAAACCCCAGGCTTTACCACCCATTGCCTGTGTTCATAGGTTACACATACACTGAGTGGCTAGATTATTACAGTCTCTGAATTCATAATAATCTGGCAACTCAATATATATCCTATATAATAAAAGGCTAATATGCAAATTTCCCTTCAACCAGGAGTTCAAACAGCAGGCAGGCTGGACAACCGCCCATGTCCCCTCGCCCTGGCCAGGCTCGTCAGACCCCACCCTTGCACAAATTCATGCACCAGGCCTCACACACACACACACACACACACACACACACACACACTGAGTGTCAGATTATTATGTGTTCAGAGATCATAATAATTTGGCCACTCAGTGTATATTCATACAAGTTCTTTGGTTGATCTCTTCCCACCCACCCACTCTTCCCTGCCTTCCCTCTGAAGTTTGAAAATTTGTTTCATGCTTCTATTTTTCTGTATCTATTTTTGTTCATCAGTTTATGTTGTTCATTAGATTCCATATATGAGTGAGATCATGTGATACTTATTTTTCTCTGACTGGCTTATTTCACTTAACATAATGCTAGCCAAGTCCATCCTTGTTATTGCAAATGGTAAGAGTTCTTTCTTTTTTTAGAGCTCCATAGTATTCCATTGTGTGGATTTACCACTGTTTTTTTAATCCACTCATACGCTGATGGGCACTTAGGTTGTTTCCAAATCTTAGATATTGTAAATTGTGCTGCTATGAACATACGGGTGCATATATTCTCTCTGATTGGTATTTCTAATTTCTTAGAATATACTCCTAGAAATAGGATCACTAGGTCAAGTGGCAGTTCCATTTTTAATTTTTTTAGGAAACTACATATTGTTTTCCACAGTGGCTGCACCAGTCTGTATTCCCACCAGCAGTATACAAGGGTTTCCTTTTCTCCACATCCTCACCAACACTTGTTGTTTGTTGAATTGTTGATGATAATCATTCTGAAATGTGTGAGGTAGGACCTTATTGTTGTTTTGACTTGCATGTATCAGATGATTAGTGAGTTGGAGCATTTTTTTCATATGCCAAAAGGGTCTTTTGTATGTATGCATTGGAGACGTGTCTATTTAGATCCTTTGTTAATTTTTAAAATTGGATTGTTTATTTTCCTTTTGTTAAGTTGTGTGAGTTCCCTACATATTTTGGAGATTAATTCCTTATTGGATGCATTATTGGAAAATATATTCTCCCATGAAGTGGGCTCTCTTGTTATTTTGTTGATTGTTTTTTTTTTCTTCACAGAAGTTTTTTATTTTGATGTAGTTCAATTTTTTTTTATTTTCTCTTTAGTTTCTTTTTCTTAGGAGATGTATAAGTAAATATATTGCTGTGAGAGATGTCTGAGATTTTGCTGCCTATGTTTTCTTCTAAGATTTTTATGGTTATATATCTTACATTTTTCTTAATTAAATATTTGTTAGAATTGAATCCTCAAGCTATCTAGGCCTGAATTTTCTTTCTTGAAATATTTTAAACCATACATTTAGTTAATTTAATAGATACAAGACTATTCATGCTATTTATTATTTTTTATTGATTTGTAATCCACATACTATCAATTTCACTTCTTTGTAGAGTTTAGTATATTTACAAGACTGTATATTTTCATCGCCTCAAAAAGGGGCATGGTACCCATTAATAGTCTTAATTTTTCCCTCCCCTAAGCCCCTGGAAACTACTAATTTACTATCTTTCTACATGGATGTGCCTACTTGGACATTTAATATGTGGTCTTTTGTGTCTGACGTCTTTAACTTAGCATAATGTTTTTAAGGTTCACCCATGTATCATCTTTCAAACCTTTATTCTTTGTTATTCTCCTAATATATGTAGTGATAGCCACCCCCCACAACTTCTATACTAATAATAGCCTAGATGCGTCATGACCAGATGGGACAACTGAACACCAGGAAGTACATGGAGCACCTCTATATCCCTCTACCCCATCCCCAGCACCCCCCCTCTCAGGCTCCCATCCTGGATGGCCAGCTGGGAACTCAGGGGATCCAGGCTGGCTGGAAATGGAGTGGGACTGGGTACTAGCTAGTGGGCACAAGGCAGACCTCCTGGTCCCTTCCCCCAGCTGGCATGCTCCAATTGATCCTCAGTTTCTTTTGAAAGGAATATGGAACCTCCACTGCGCAGCCTCCCAGGATGCAGACTCACCTCTGTGAGAGGCTAGGGAGTGGAGACTTCAAGAACTTCAGTACCTGCAGAAACCCTCCTGGAAGGTGGACAGAGAGCGTCAGCTTTAAAGCACAAACACCCTCCTTGGGAAAAACTGTCACCTCCCTACTCCACAGCTGCTTCCCTGTCTGCAGGAAACTGCACATACTCCTCCCTGCCATAGCCTGAGTTGAGTGGCTCTGCCATAGGGTAGGGGCCAAGCAAGGTGACTGGGCCAGTGCAGGGATGGGAGGGAGGGCTGTGCAAGACTAAGGGGGAAACCCTGGTTTTAAATGATATCCTTATCTCTGTTTTATAACTGGAACAACTAAGCCACGAGGAGACAGAGAAGTGGTCCAGGAGAAAGGGAAGCAGCCCCACCCTCCAGCACCCTAGCACTCAGCCCTCCTGGTACCCTCAGGACTTCCCTAGTGCAGAACCAGGTGATCATAGGAAGCTTTACGAGTGTCCCTGGGATTGTAAATACTCACTGTGCTGGGTGACATGGGAGGGGTGTCCTGCCAAGGAGCATCGGCCAGGAAATCAGTGCCAGGCACCACTTCTCATGGCCCACCTAGATGCAGGAAGGCATGCTTGGGGCCTCCCTCAAGAACTGGGGGATGTGGCTGAGAGTCTAGACTCAGCACCCCAAAAGCAGCAGACCGGGAGGCCCGCAATTATGGATGAAGAGCCATGTACAGCTGCGCTCAACTGCCTACCCTGTATATACGCAGGGCTGGGAAGCGAAGTGGACTGGATGTGAACGGATGGCCCTTTATCCTTAGCTGCCGCCTTTGAGATTCCGATCCAGCCCCTCAGAGTTTCTGTTTGTTTGACCCTAAACCTGGAATAATGATACCAATCTTGCAAGTTTGTTAGAAAGGTTAGAAATAAGGGATGCAAAGAACCCAGAACAGTGCATGATCCTCGGTGGGAATGGAACACATGGAGCCCATGTACCTGAGCGCACAGCACAAACACCTGTTGTCCCCACACCATTTGTTGCCGCCTCTGAGTCCCCATGACCCTACCTCACCGGTGCCTGGCTCCAGGGAGACCGCCTGCTCTGAAACCCAGTCGGCACCAACCAATGAGTGGGGTAGACCAGTCCACTCTGTGCCTCACTGACTTACCTGCACAATCAGGTAGCAATGTTGGATGACAGGCACTGAGAGCAGCTCCCACGTGGCAGGGAGAGCACCCTCCTCCTCACACCCTCCTTCTCATTCAGGGTCACTTTCAAATGACTGCTAGGGCCAGCCTAATCCTCATTCCTCAGCCATGCACTGAGCTGAGACCAGAGGGTAGCTGTACTCACAACTGAGCTCTTCACACTCCCACCACGTCCCAGAGTCTGGAACCCGCCACCCAGAGACAGGCACCCAACACCCAGAGACTGGACCCAACACTGGAGGCTGGCACCTGCCATCCAGAGACAGGCAACCAACATCCAGAGACTGGCACCCACGAGAGCCAGCTGTTCCCCTGGCTCCCCCAGCAGTGCATTCATTTGCCTAATATCCATTAAGAGCTTTAGAGGTTCACTCAGTAGAAAAGGAAAGCAACCCAAACTAAACTAAACCAACAAAATAGTCACAGTATTCCCAGAAAAGCCTCCTTTTTTAAACCTGTGCTCCCTTTTGGATGCTGCTGTCCCCGTGGAGTTAGGTAAAATATTCTCAGTGCCCTTCCATTGGCACTTTCCGGAAACATTTCTGAAGCCCATGAGGAGTCAGCCCCAAGCTAGGCCCTACAGAGAAACAAGGTGCGGGGCTCGCCCCACCTCTGAGAAATTCTCCCTGTGGTAAGAGCAGAGCAGAAGATAGGACAACGCATCTCTCCTGTGTACACCAAGATAAAAAGCAACCAGATGTAAACCATGTTTAATCTAAAACACACTCTTGCTGGGACACACCACACTCCCATGGGGACACCCCATGCTCCCACAGGGACACCCTATGAGATGCCACTGGATTAAAGTCAAAACCATGGCAGAATGGAAACACTCGTTGCTTCAGAGTCTAGAATTGGAAGACATTCAGCTCTCCAGACACTATCTATGATAATAAAAGCATTATGTGCTAACTAGAGGCCTGATGCATGAAATTTGTGCAAAGGTAGGCCTTCACAGCCCTGGATGATCCCTTCCCTGGCTGATTCATTGCCCTGCCCCCCACCCACACCCACCTTGGCCTGGCACAGCCCACATCTGCCACCATTCCCCCGCTGTCCCCAATTCCTTGGTTCCGTGGAGCCCCAGATCAATCAATCCGCAGAGGGTGGCCTGGAACTACCTCTTTGGGGAGATTGCAGATCCCCCACCCTCAGCCTGATTAATCAATTGCCCCACCAGCCAGTGGCCTGGATTTCCCTCTGCAGGGCGATCAGGGGGCAATATCCTGGGCCCTGACCAATCCCATTGCCCCCACCTTGGCTGGTCTGGCACTAGTGGATGCCATAGTGTGGTTGTCTGTATGGTCATTTTGCTGTTCTGCTGTTTGGACAACTTGCATATTACACTTTTATTATTATAGATTAGACCAGACAGCCGAAGACCTTCTGGACATCATTCTGGATGTCCTTCTGGATGAAGCTGCTGTGGCAGAGGCCAAGGTGGAGGTGGTTAGGGGTGATAAGGCAGTAGGGTGAGTGGTTAAGGTTGATCAGTCAGGCAGGAGAGTGGTTAGAAACCAGCGATCCCAGATTTTAAGAGGGATGTCCAACTGACAGCAGCAGAAATCCCCTGAGGGGTCCCGGATTGTGATAGGGTGCAGGCCAGGCTGAGGGACCTAAATGCTCCCCCCACCCCCATGTACAAATTTTGTGCGCCAGGCTTCTAGTTTTAAATATTGGGGTGACATTGGTCAGCATGAACATACAAATTTCATGTGTGGATTTCTAAATCTGTATATAGCACCATGTGTCCAAAGTCAATATATTGTATTCTGTCACCTCATATTAGTACCCCTTTCTTCCTCTACCTCACTTCCCTTGGCAAACACAACACTGCTGTTTGTGTTTCAGATTTATCCCACATATATCCCACATATGAGTGAAATCATACAATTCTTAGATTTTTCTATCTGACTTATTTAATTTAGCATAATGTTCTCAAGGTCTATCCATGTTGTTGCAAATGATGCTATTTCATCCTTTCTTATGGCTGAGTAGTATTCCATTGTGTATATGTGCCACATGAGCCACATCTTCTGTATCTAGTCCTCTATTACAGGACACTTTGGTTGTTTCCATGTTTTGGCCACTGTAAATAATGCTGCAATGAACACATGGGTGTATATATTTGTGAATAAATGTTTTCAAAAATTTCAAGCAGATGGATACCCAAAAGAGGGGTTGCTGGGGTCATATGGTGACTCTATTGTTAATTTTTTGAGGAATTGGCAGACTGTTTTCCATAGTGGTTGTACCAGTCTACATTCCCAGTAGCAGTGAATGGGGGTTCCCTTTTGTCACAACCTCTCCAACATTTGTTATTACTTGTCTTATTCATAATGGCCACTTTAACAGGTGAAAGGCAGTATGTCATTGTAGTTTTGATTTACATTTCCTTAATAGCTAGTGAGGTTGAGCATTTTTTTATAGTATATCTTTTATATTTTGAATATTAACCCCTTGTCAGAGCTGTTGTTTGCAAATATCTCTTATTTGGTTGGTTGCCTTTTTTTTCTGTTGGTGGTTTCTTTTGCTGTGCAGAAGATTTCTAGTTTGATATAGTCCCATTCATTTATTTTTGACTACTTTCCTTGCCTTTCGGGTCAAATTCATAAAATTCTTTCTAAAACAAGAGTTCATAAGGTTAGGACCTATGTTCTTTTTCTATATAATTTATTATTTAATGTGTTATATTAAAGTTTTTATCTATTTTCAGTTAATTTTTGCATATGGGTACAAAATGTAGTTTAGTTTCATTGTTTTGCATGTGGCTCAGAATAAAATATTTTAATTTGATGAGGTTTAAATTATCAGTTTGTTCTATGAATCATGGCTTTGGTGTCATGTTTCAGCGTTCTTCTCTTAAGATTTGTGACCCTAAGTCACAAAGATATTTTTCTGTTTTCTTTTACAAGGTTTAGATTTTCATTTTACAGTATGAGCCATATTCAATTAATTTGTTGTTACTTTTTATTTAGTTCATACTACCATGATGTGGAACAAGGTAGTTTCTCTATTGTCCTTGTTTAGCATCAGCCTTAGGCCCTGTGGCTCTGGTTTTCAGAGTAGAGTTTTTTTTAGTGATTCTTCTTGTCTTCTATATGGCTGCTAAATTTAACCTTGTATATTTGGTGGGTCTTTGAAAAA
This sequence comes from Lasiurus borealis, assembly GCA_004026805.1. NCBI lineage: Eukaryota > Metazoa > Chordata > Mammalia > Chiroptera > Vespertilionidae > Lasiurus > Lasiurus borealis. The sequence goes on along the minus strand of PVJN01032778.1, from coordinate 16,604 downwards.
AAAGAGTTTCCTGCCTCTTCCCATTGGTAGGAAGCCCCTAATTGTCTGAGTCTAGGACAGCTTTCTGTCTCTCTGCTAAGGAATATAACTTGTTTTTCTTTTACTTCTGGAAAGAAGTGAGTGTTTACACCTTTCCTGAGGGTAACAGTGAGTGCTTTTTCCTCCTCCTCCATCACCCCATAGTATTTGTAAAAGGTTTTTGCCTTTGCTGCAACAATGGCTGGATCCCTGTTCCATGCCTATAATGTTCAGAAATGCTTTATCTGGTGTTCTTCCCTACCACTCATTTCTTTCATGATCACCAGATATAAGTCTCTGGAGAACAGCCTGAGAGTGAATGCTAACTTCCCTTGTCTCTGCAGCTCCAAGGAGTTCTATATAATCTGTACTTCTAGACATATGGCTTGTGGCAATTCATTAAACATTTGAATTTATTAGTAATTCTCCTTAGTATTTGGTGGCAACCTATGTATTTTACCCATGTGAAATGCTCTAGGTGCACCAGTGCTTATCTTTTTGTTCTCAGATTTTAGGCTATTTTGTTGCCCTGTGACCTCAGCTAGTTAATCAAAAAATCTTATGATTTTGTCCTGTATTTGCCTTTTTTGTTGTTGTTAGTGTAGAAGTAATATATTTTCCATCTTTTATACATCCTAGGCTAAAATTGAACTCTGGTTGCTATTGTCTTAAAACAATAAATTTGTTTAAAAATGTTAATGAGGGGTAGGGGAAAGGTAAGCTAGAGGAAGTCAATGGGGGAAAAAGGGGAACATTTGTAATACTTTCAACAATAAAGATTTAAAAAATAGAATATTGATGAAAAAGATACATATGAGTTTCCTTTGGGTCATGCTTCCTTGTGTGTGTAGGCCCAGTTATCTTTTCTAGTTCTAAGATGTTTGAAACATTAATATTGTATTACTATTTATTTTTCCACTTTAATATACATATCCTCCTATCTAATAAAGAAATAATATGCTAATTGACCATCACACCCAGACACCAGATGGCTACCCTCATATGGTTAAAGATGGCTGTCCCCATTAGGGCACAGGGTGGCCGCCACAAGATGGCTGCCACAAGATGGCTTCCACAAGTTGGCCTGCAGGGGAATGCAGTTGTGGGAAGTTAGGGGTGAACAGGCCAGCAGAAGAGGGCAGTTAGGGGTGACCATGCCAGCAAGAGATGGCAGTTGGGGGGGGGGACCCAGGCCTGCAGGGGAGGGCAGTTGGGGGAGAACAGGCCTGCAGGGGAGGGAAGCTGTGGTGGACCAGGCCTGCAGGGAAAGGCAGTTGGAGTGGACCAGATCTGTAGTGGAGGACAGTTGGGGAGGACCCAGGCCTGCAGGGGAGGGCAGTTGGGGGAGATAAGCATGCAGGGGAGGGCGGTTGGGAGCCAGCAATCCTGGATTGTGAGAAGGATGTCCAACCATCCGTTTAGGCCCTATCCCACTGGGATCAGGCTTAAATGGGTGGTTGGACATCTCTCAAGGGATTCCAGATTGGGCTGAGGGACACCCCCTATGCATGAATTTTGTGCACCAGGCCTCTAGTTTTAAAATAAAATTTTATTGATTTCAGAGAGGAAGGGAGAGGGAGAGAGAAAGAAACTTTAATGATGGGAGAGAATAATTGATAGGCTGCTTCATGCATGCCTGCTACTGGAGATCACACTCACATCCTGGGTATATACCCTGACCAGAATCAAACTATGACCTCCTGGTTCATCTATGGACACTCAACCACTTAGCCACACCACCCAGCCTATTTTACTACTATTAAAAAGACTGCCAAATCTCTTCTGACTTAAGGTATATTATTTATGTACGAGAGGCCCGGGGTTGTTCCAAAGCCCAACCTGCACCCTCTCCAATCTGGGACCCCTCAAAGGATGTCCTACTACTGGTTTACAGGGGTTGGGCCTAAACCGGCAGTTGGACATCCCTCTCACCTGCTGGCTCCTAAACCGCTCACCTGCCTGCCTGCCTGATAGCCCCTAACCACTCTGCCTGCCAGCATGCTTGTCCCCAACTGTCCCCACTGCCAGCCTGCTTGCCCCCAAATGCCCCCTGCCTGATCACCCTTAACTTTCCCCTGTGCCAATATACTTGCCCCTAACTGCCACCTTGCTGGCCAGCTTGCTCCCACCTCCCCTCCCCACTGGCCTACTTGCCCCCCTGTGCCAATGTGCTTGCCCCCAAGTGACCCCTGCTCATTCCAAACTGCCCCTCCCCCCGATGCCCTGATCACCCAAAACTGACCTCCACTGATGGCCTGCTCACCCCTAACTGTCCCCCCTGCTGGTCTGCTCATCCCCAACTGCTGCTTTTGCTAGCTTGATCATTTCCAACATGCCCCCCCTCCTGGCCTGATCACCCACAATTGCCTTCCCCTCTTGGCCTCTAACCACCTCTACCTCAGCCCTGTCACTATGGCTTTATCCAAAAGAACATCCAGAAGGTCTCCTGGAAGGTCTCACAGTCTAATTAGTATATTACCCTTTTATTAGTATAGATAGAGTCCTGGTGCATGGGTGGGGGCTGGCTAGTTTGTCCTGAAGCGTATCTCAGATCAGGGTGGTGTTTCCCTTGGAACATGAGGTGGCCTAGGTGAGGAGCCTGTGGTAGTTTGCAGGCTGCCCATGCCCCCATGGGGTGAGGGTCCCTGCTTGGGAGGTGTGGCCATCCTGAGTGAGGGGCTGAGGGCTGTTTTCAGGCTGGCCACACCCCCTTCAGGAAGGGGGTTCCCACTGGGGTGCCTAGCCAGACTGGGTGAGGGGCTGATGGCTGTTTGCAGACTGGTCAAGCCCCCCAGTGGGAACCCTCACCCCATGGGGGTGTGTCCAGCCGGGGTAAGGGTCTGCTTTTCTTTCTTTCTTTTTTTTAAGCACCTCCTTGAGTGGAGGCCAGGGCTGGCTGGAAGCAGGATGTATTTATCTTTTATAATTGAAATTTTGTAGCTTTGAGCAGAGGCCAGGGTGGGCCAGGGTGAGCAGGAAGCTTGGCTTTCTCCATTGCCAGGTGCAACCCAAACCTCCTGCTCACTTCAGCTCCATAGCAGCTGCCATCTTTGTTGGGTTATATTGCATACTTGCTTCTGATTGGCTGGTGGGATTAGTGGAGTGATGGTTAATAAGGACACAGGGTAGGGTGGGAACAGGGTGGAGGGAAACTATGGGGTAAAAAAGAGGAACAGCTATAATAATCTGAACAATAAAGGTTTATTAAAAATAAAAAAAATAAATCATTTAGTAACTAAACAAATTCTGAATCACTAAGTGCAGAAAAAAACAATAAAAATAAGTCTCAATTTTAGGATAGAAAACAGATTAATGGTTTTAAAAGTCTCATTTTGTCTAAATATGTCAGAATCCTTACATAGGCCTATTTGGGATTATGAGATGTCTCTGTTGCTCTAAATCAGATCAAAATATGTACCACTTTCAATCTGATAGGGTGTCCAAATATTTCTTGGAAAACTAAAATAATTCTCAACCCCCTAGTTCTCAGGTACACAATCTTACATAAATGTTTGGGCTCCTAAAACATTCAGAATTCTGACAAGGATTGAGGCTCTAAATATAAAATAAATAAATAAATAAAGGTTTACCTAGGTAAAGCCTGGCTTAGATTCAAAGCAACTGCTCTTCCATGGAGCTATCCAGGGTACTACATCACATCATTATCCTGATCCACTGAACAAGAACCCTCTGCCAAAACCCATATCAATATACACCTATCTTCCTACTTTAACCTGCTTATCTCTGGTTTATTAACCACAACTAACTTAGAAGCTCTACTTTTACCCCTATCCTTTTTTGAGATTTGCCCACTTTCCCAGTTGAATTCTTAAAAATGGGACATGATGAAAAATACAGTTTTATTATATTCAACTTGGTACACTAATAAGAAGTTATTATGCCAACTGTTTTTATAGAATGAGGTCTTACAGTGGCTCAGTAAAGTTTGTACCTTATATAAAATGTCCTTTATAAAAATTTTCTGGCTTAAATTTTCATTTACTTTCCAAGTTCCTATTAATTGTTGATATGAATTCAAAACATCCAAAGCATAAATGAATTATCTAGACTTTTTGTTCAAATTACTTAAAAATATTTGTCTCTCACTTATTTTAGCTGAATGTGACTTAAGGCAGTGTTTCTCAATGTATGGTCACATGCTAGCAACATTAGAATCACCTGAATACCGGATAGAAATGGAAACACTCAGTCTCCAACCCAGATTTATGGAATCAGAAATACTGAAGCTCTGTAATCTCTGTTTAGCAAACCCTATAGTTGATGCACACTTATCAATGATTTAGTGTATGATGTTAATAAGATCATGATTATAAGTCTGAAATTATATGTTTCAGTTTAACATAAATTCTATTTAAAAACCTTAAATATCAGGGGATGAGCAGATATGGATAAGCCCTTGGAAATCCTTTATCTTTACTTCAGTCATGGTATTTCTAATCAAATGTTTTATTGTAGGTGACAACAGTTTTGCAAATTATATGCAAAAGATAGTCTGAAACTAGGTAAACTGATAGCTGTGAAAATCTGTAGTTTTTATTGCTTTACAGATTAATGAGTATGTTGGAAGTTTGAATAGAGTAACACAGTTACTCCCATACCTTTAATCAAAGACTAGCCCGACTTTATTTCATAAGGAACTCTCCTCAATAAAGTTCCAAAATTGCAAAGGTCCTAAATGGAAAAGTGTGAGTTGGAAAAGAATAACTAAATGAATTGGATTATTCAATCTATGAAAGATGTGGACAGCCAGATTACAGTCATATCTTGCATTATTGTTTGGGTTTATAAAAGTATATCCTTTTTATAAGGTATGGTTGATTATTATCTTTATGTATGTCATCCTTAGGATTCATTTTCTGTATATTAGATCCATCATTCTAATATTTCGACAAACCCACTAGTAAGATCAACTGTGTTTCTCTCCATATCCCCCACAAATAATATTATAATCAAATGTGTTGACCTGATTTTAAAAGATTTAGAAACAAAATAAAACTTTACTGTTTGATATTTTGCTTATATGTCATACGGCAGAACTCCTTTGTAATAGGTGCCACTGTTAAAATTAAATGAATTGGATTTCTAGCTAAATCATGAATTTTGAGTATTTTTCATAAAAATCTTAGGAGTTATAATACAAATAATGATTATTGCTCCTCCTGCTCTTTAAGATTTTTAAGGAATTATGTCCTGTATGTACTATAAACTTTACTGTCCAAAGAGGAAAAATGATTATTACACTGTGATCATATTCATTTGTTATTTAATCTCATTCATTTAAACGAAAAAGTAATAATGAGTTTACATTCACCAGTATGTGTGGATTGTTCCCCCTTTAGAAATTGATTTTTATGGGACCCAATGTTTCTTAGTATCTTAGAGAATAAAAGTTCTCTAAACCTCTTAAGGAGTGAAAAATAATAACTACTTGTTAAAACTTAAACACTTAAAAAGTTTAAGTTTGTACACAAATCTTATTTTTATATTTTTAAATTGGAATACTAGTATCTTAAAAATAAAATTTTTTATTTTAGTATACTGTGGTTCTCATTTCTATAATGTGACATATGCAAAGTAACACATGTTAGGTGTATAATTATAGAAAAAGTCAAATAGTTTATCAGTAGTCTCTGCCTATTTCTCAAAGTTTATAATCTAAATAGCTGGGAAATGGTAACTCAACATAGAGATAAAAACACTCTTAAAATATACAAAAAAGCCTTTGGTTCATATATCACACCCCTTTAGTTGGGCAATGTGAGCTGGTTTTCATCTCCATATGGATCAGTTAACTTTTCTCAGTTAAAGTACATGGCGACCTACTTTCACTCCTAACCTTAGTCATGCCATGTATCATTTGTCTAAGGGTAAATAAATTAGTATGGAGGTTTAAGTGTACCCTTCCCTAGTCCTAGAACTACTCAGAACACATGTTCTAATAGTGATGGAGCCCATCTTATAATATTTTATTATGAATAATATATATTATTTAGATATAGTACATTCCAGTCAAAGAACCACCAAAATATTGCCAAGATTGTGATTTTTTTTAAAACAATGCTACTATCATTGGAAATCCAGAGATATTTAAGTATGAAAAATAATTTAGGTAAAAATTTTCCTGAAGCCTGAAAACAATCGTCTCTGTTGTGCATACTTTGCATAAGACTGAAAAATGCAAGCATTATGTACTACCCACCTTTGTACTAAAAAGTCATCATGTTTTCCACCACAAACCCTACAATGGCTTTTTTGGCTAGTAGAAATCAGATCCAGTATGCCATAGTTACTAGTAACTTAAAATTAAACCATATGTCTTTGACATTGGGAGTCAATACAGAACAAGTAAGCATTAAACTCTGAAGAGTTAAGTACTGTCATAAGTTTTTATATCAGCTTTAACATAGTATCCAACTAGAGTAGAGAAGTGTTGTTTGTACATCCAATATATTTATTGAACTCTAGCCATGTGCTATGAATGCAGAGCTTAATAAGTTAATTCATTCACATAAAAATCCTCACAGATTGCTGGTAAAGAAAGATAAAGACATACTGAAATAAGGATATGGAAAAGATATTATGAAGTAATAAAGGAATGGGTGACTAATTTTCCCCAAAGATGAGTGAAATAAGAATATGGAGTATCTGTGTGTAGTGGGGAAAAGGAGGTAAAATCAGAGTGGCTTCCCAGAGTTTCAGAGTTAGATAGGACATTTGACATCCAACCAGAACTAATTTTAAATCTAGATTTCCCATTTAGTATCTGAAGATCTTGGAAAATTACTGAAACTTTTTTAAGCCAAGGTTCCTCATCTGTAAAATGCAGGTAATATAATTTTTTACAATTTTTTACAAGAGCTAAATGATTTCATAAAGAGCATATGCCTTAAGCTTAGGGAGTTTTCATAAATAATAGTTGTTAGTGTTGATTGTTATTAAGAATAAGTTGTCTAGGGAGACTAAGATAGGAAAAAGACAATAACATGTGCATTTTTGGCTGGAATATGATGTGGTAAGTGAAGCTAGAAAGAGTCAGAGGTCAGATAGTGAAAGCATTTTCATTCATTGCTAAGGAGTTTGGGTATTTTAGTGGAGATGATGGAAAAATAAAGAATTTGGATCACTGGGCTGCCAGTGAGGAAGATGGATTGGAAAGAGTGTGTACATAAATTTAGGTCAGAATGACCAGTTAAGAGGTATTATTAGTATCATTAGTTCAAGAAAATGTATGAGGTGAACTGAAATGTTGGCCATGGGGATGGAGCAGACATTTAAAACAAATATCTGCCTATACTAATAAAAGGGTAATCTGCTAGTTAGACTAGATGTCTTCTGGATGTCCTTCCTGACAAAGCCAAGGACATGACCGACCTACAAACTGCCCGCAGCCCCTCGCTCAGGCCAGTCCCACCCCCCAGCAGGGATTCCCACCCTGATATGGGCATGGCTGGCCTGGAAACTGCCTGTTGCCCCTGGCCCAGGCTGGCCCAGCCCCTCAGCAGGGACCCCCACCCCATTGGGGGTATGACTGGCTGTCCCCATCCCAGTAGAGACCCCTGATCAGAGGTGGGGCAAGCCTTCAAACCTCAACCTGATCTGGGGCCCCCTTCAGGGCAGAAAAGCCAGCCTCCACCCATGCACTAGGCCACTATCCTAGATAATAAAAAGGTAATATGCAAATTGACCCTAACCTCAGAATGACGAGAATGACCAAGAATGACCACTGGACCAGTCATTATGAGGTACACTGACTACCTCCTTTCCCTGGATGGCAGGCTCTGATTGCCTGATGCTACCTGCTGTTAGGGCAGGGCTGGTGAGTGAGCAGGAACAACCAACCTCTTGGTCCCTTCCCCTGGCCATCAGCCACTGATCACCTGATGGCAAATGGGGAACTAAGGGTGGATGATGGTGGGGTGGATCCAGCGGTGGGCAGCTGAGGAAGATGCCCTTGATTGCAGTCCAGGCCTAGGGACTGTACCTGCACACGAATTTCGTGAACCAGGCCTCTAGAATATATATAAGAGCCTAAGTGACCATTACAACAGAATGACTGAAATGACCAGTTGCTATGATGTGCACTGACAGGCAGGGGGCAGACACTTAACACAGGAGCTGACCCCTGGTAGTAAGTGCACTCCCACAGCCAACCTCCTGTGGCCGGTCCTGCCAGCCGGCTGCCCCCCATCAGCTCCTGGTGCTAAACCATTCATAGAGACCTGCTTCTGGGTCAGGGTTTCATATGCAGCAGAACAGGTCCCGTGCTGCAATCTATTGAAAGTCGGCCCTCAATACAAGGTTTTGTCTCACTTCTGTCCTCTCCATTTCCCAGGGGCTGCCCACCTGCTACAGTGGTGGCTTGGCAGAGAGGGAAGGAGGAGTGGGAGACGTGGCAAACTACGCCCGTCAACCATTGCCTCCTCTCTCAACCCCACCAGGACCCTGGGGCCCAGCCTGGGATGGGGAACCTGGAGTGAGGGGCAACAGACATGGCCCCTTTGCCAGGGGGACTTTGGGCTGTCTCCTTTATTGCAGCCAGTGGCCAACCGCCTGCGGCCCTTCCCCTGGCTGGCCAACCTCCTGTGGACCCTCCCTCTAGTTCCTCCCCCTGCCAGCAGGCCCTGATCACTGGATCAGTCCCTCTCCCCTGGCCAGACAACCTCCCTTGTTCTCCCTCTCCCATGCAAGAATTCGTGCAGCAGGACTCTAGTTTGAGATAAAAGTAAAATGACTTGTTAACTGATTGAAACTTTTGAGAAACAGGAGTCTATTAAAACCATTGAATTGAGGAAGGGGCTTTAATTATTACTTTTTAAAAATATATTTTTTATTGATTTCAGAGGGGAAGGGAGAGGGAGAGAGATATACAGAAAAATCAATGATGAGAGAGAATTATTGATTGGCTGCCTTCTGCATGACCCCTAATGGGGATTGAACCTGCAATCCAGGCATGTGCCTTTGCCTGGAATTGAACCCAGAACCTTTCAGTCCAAAGGCCGATGCTCTGTCCACTGAACCAAACCAGCTTGGAAAATACTTACTTTTTTAAATGAGAGAGATGTGTGCATGTTTATATGTTAAGAAGAATGATGAATGAATGAATATATACAGTATATTAAGGTTAAATTTTATATTGAAGCAAAGTAATACATTCACTGTAAGCTTCTTAATGCTAGTATAGATGATGTGGTATATTTATTAAATGAATGCTCTGGGCTTTATGCAAGGTGTTGTGGGAAATAAAAATATATCAAACTACATGTTGATTTATGTTATGAAGAAAAAGCAGGGTGAGGCTAGATACTTATGAGAATGGTGTTTTAGTAATGATGGTTATAGAGGACTTTGAAGTGAGATTTGAGCAGTAAACTAGGTGGATGATGGAGATCATTAATTTCCTTGTACAAGTCTGGGGAACAGGTTTGTTGGGCTCAAATCAAGAATTCAGTTTTGACTAGGTTAAATGAGATACCTATTAATATCCAGGTAGTAGAGGCAAGTTGCATGTATAAGTATTGATTTCATGAGTTTGTAGTAGAAGTTAAAGTTTGAGAGTCATTACATACACATGGAATTTAAAGCAGTGGAACTGAATGGGATATGGAGAAATTCCTTATGGATGTTGGGGGAGATAGAGGTGGAGTATCAAGCCCTGAAGTTAACAACTTTTAGAGATTGGGAAGATGAGGAGTGATCCAATAAAGGACACTAAGAAGAAACAGCCAATGATGTAGGAGAAAAGTGAACAAAAAGAGCAATTCATGAACTGTATGAAATGTTAATGTGTGGACCAACAAGTTGAAGTCACTAACAGCATAGTTTTTGCTGATGGGAGAAGTCCAACAGAGGGAGGAAAATAGTTGCTATGAAAGAGATGAAGGTGGAGTTGTAGACAAAGCCTTTGAATAGGCAACAAGGGATGCAATCCAGTGCTAAAAAAGGTTGGCTTTAGTTAAAAACACTGTATTTTTAGCCGAACACATTTATGCATGCGTGCATGGCATGCGTGCCCATTCACATATTTTCATTGTTTATAGCTTCATGCACCCACTATTTTCAAAGCTTTCACTTTTACGGAATCATATTCATAAAGCTCTCTCCCTGGAATTTTAAGGAGAGTAGTTGGGAGGGCAATATTATTTATCCTTGTTTGCAATTCAGTGAGCCAATCTTTGTGGTCCACTGGAAGCTCTATTATGAAATAAATGGAGCATAGTTTATTGTTTTTTTTTTGTTTGTTTTTTTTTTTGTAGCACAACACAATAGCCTTAGGTGTAGTAGGGGTAGGAGATTGTGTTGTACACCCAGCATTAGAAACCTCTCCAAAGTTCTGAGCTAGCTTAATCACTGTTACAGTTGCTCTTTTAAGTCTCTTTGAAGTGTCAAAGGTAGAATAACTACTTTGGGTTTTGAAGTGTTTTAATGAGAACATCTTGATCATCTACCATGTATGAGAATCTACTTTATCTCAGTTTTGACTGTAGCACTTAGTACAGTGTGGCTTCGAGTAGCAAAGCAGCAAAGCTGGAGGGGAGGCAAGGTTATCTTTTATACCGGGGTGGTCAAAAGTAAGTTTATAGTTGTTTAAATGAAAAATAATACAATAATTAATAAATAATACAAGAATAAACTCTTTCACGTACTCACAACTGGAATCCTTTTGCTCATCCCTATATATTCCACCTTCATTGCAACAAGTCGGGTCCATAAGTGGTGTGTGTGTGTGTGTATACAGTGTGTCATCAATAGTATAAATGCAAACAGCAGAAACAGCCTGAGATGGACCAGCGGGAGAGTGGGTTTCAGGGGGTGGGAGGAGAGGAGTTAGAGACCACAGATATACTTATTTATTTTAAAAGCATTTTCTTCCTACTTCTCACTTCTTGGATGCTAATATATAATGAACTAAAATCGTGATTCGGTGTAAATCACCTGCTTTCGTGAACCCTGCAAGTAGATATTCCTTGAATTCTCCCTGACACTGACTCCTCCAATGTTCAGAAGGGTCACCGCGTTTCTGCATCTTTTTGGGGAATCCTCCCTGCGCAAGGCTGCTTCAGAGACTTATGAGGGCCTGCTGAGCATGTGTGAACGTGCCGCGCATGCTCCGTGAAGTGGGCAGGTTTACCCTGGCGCTCGCAGTGGCTTTTACTACTTGTCTCCTGCCTATCCCCACCCAGCACGCCACCCTCCCCTCTTTCCCACCCCGACCACGCGGTCCTCCGAACTCGCTCCCGCCTCTCTTTCCCACACCCCCATCGCCCCAGGCTAGGGAATCTCCATTCACTTTCTGGTGACGCTATTGTGCTGCCCTGGGGTGTGTGGCGGGCTGGGGAGGGGGGGCGGCGGTTGTCTAGGCACCGCACAGGTAAAGCCGCTGCTGCCGCCATATTGACAGAGCCGGGAGCGGGGAGGGTGCTCAGGGAAGCGGGGTGGGGGCGGGGGTCACCGCCAAGCCACAGTCTAGGCTGAGGCAGTAGTGAGCGGAGCCCAGTGGCAGCTCCAGGAGAGACAGAACGGAGTTGTCTCCTCTATGGGGAGCAGCAGCTCGTGGAGGAGGTGACCTCTTGCGGAGGGACTCAGTGGCTAGAGTAGAGGTCGCTGAAGGCGGGGCTGGAAGGTTTTGGCGGCGGCAGGAAAGCGCTACGGACAGGATGCACAGCGGTGCCCTTGGTGGGCAGCTCCTGTTCCTGCGCTCCTGAAGGGGTGATGCTTCCATTCGCTCCTCAGGAGGAGCCCTGGGATCAAGACATGGAGGTGTTTGGTGGCGGCGCGAACAGCTGCGAGGTTAGTGTGGTGGCCAAGGGGGGCTGGAGCCACCCTCATCCTTTCCTCCGGACCCTGGCGGGGACTCCAGAAAGAAGGGGTTTGGGGCTGGGCAGCAGGGTGCCCAAGTAAGCCCTCTGGAGGCTGCAGGATGGTTAAACACGCGCTGTCCCAGCTGTACCTCTCCTCGGAGCAGGCAGGGACTAGCTGGCAGGCTCATTTGTGGGGAGGGTGCCTGCCTCGCTGGCTACTCCGGAGTTGTGACTAAGTTTCTGCACTTTGAGATCTAGGGGACTAGGGTATGCGCCAGCTGTCACGTTGGGTTCTCAAGTCTCTCTCCATTCTCTGGGAACCTTGTAAGGGACAGCTGCTAACTTCAGCTCTCTGTTGTAAAACACAGTTGACTAAGTAACTAAGTTGACATTTGCACCTAGGGATGAGTGCACCTTAGTTACTTGGCTTTCTCATTTCTGTGAGGCTTATGTGTTTTTTGTAACAACCCCGGTGTCCATTAACTGGACGCCAGATTTCTTAATCTACATTCAGGTGATGTTCTACTGCATCCTTCTTTGGTCCCTCTTTCTACTGTACCCTTTCCTCCACCCCTTCTTCTGCCTTTCACAACTGTTGCCCCATTGTTCCATAAAAGACACATAGTAAACCCCAGCCCTTATATGATGTATCTTTGGTAAGACAGTGACATTTAACCATAATATTTAGGTTCTCCTCTCTTCCTGCTCTTCTTATGAAACTGTTGTGGTTGAACTTTGATCAGTGAGAACTTAGATGTGCACAGGTACTTCGCTGTATTTTTTGTTGTTGTTATTAAAAGCAGGCAGCATTTAAGCACAATAACTGCACTTTTGGGATAGAAAGTCAGATCCTTTTCTGATAACCTAATTGATTGACAGCCTAGTACTAGAGGCCACCATAGACCTTCTAAAAATACTTGAATGCCAAACTGACTACCCATAGTAGTATCTTTTGAGGAAGGACTTGAAATCCTCAGTGTCTCAAGGTGCAAAATTGTCTTTAAGTATCACTCCATCCTTAAAAATACACTTTGGACTCTTGTCTGTTTAACTCTTTTTTTTTTTTTTTACTTTCAAATTTCCAACTGAACTGGGTTAAAATTACATGCCAGGATAACATTTAACAAGAATGTAGTGGAAACACATTCAGGAGTCTAAAGTTGAGTCCTCTCTACTTATAGGGAATTCTAGAGGCCTGGTGCACAAAATTCATGCACTGGGGTGGGGGGGTTATCCCTCAGCCCAGCCTGCACCCTCTCTGATGTAGGACCGCCTTGGGGGACATCCCTCTCACAATCTGGGACTGCTAGCTCCCAATGGCCTGCCTGCCTGATTGCTCCTAACTGCTTTTGCCTGACAGCCTGGTCATCCCCTAATCACTCCCCTGCAAGCCTGATCAATGACTTATTGCTCCCCTGCAGGCCTGATTGCCCCCAACTGCCCTCCCCTGCAGGCCTGGCCACCCCCAAATGCCCTCCCTTATAAGCCAGGTCCCTTCCAATTGCCTTGTCCTGCCAGCTATCTTGTGATCACATGGGGGCAGCCATCTTGTGTGAGGGTGTGATGGTCAATTTGCATATTACCTCTATTATATAGGATTTTACTACAGAAATAAGCAATTCTCAAATACATTTAATATTCTATATTTATTAAGAACAGGACAAATGAAGAGGGGCTCATTTCTTTTTGGAATGTAAGGATGCTTTATACTTCTAAGAATTTTCTGGCCAGACTATTCAAGAGCAGAATTACTGTTTTATTAATGTTTATAATATACTGACATGGACTCAGATGTCTGTTTTATAGAATCAGTTGAATAAGGATGGTGTGGAGGGTGTGTAGCCTTTCACATGACTATTATTTTATTATTTTTGTTGACTTTTAAGTGTTTTCTTTACTTTTATTTTAAGTGTTTTCTATTATAATTACCACACAGGTTTTTTTTTATTATTATTTGAAGTATGTTTTAGATATAGTAGAGATTTAACAAAGGGCCTTTCTACCTCAGCAATTTGGAAAAATACTCCAGTGGAAATTGTTAATCCCTATGAAGTAAAATAAAAGGTGAAGGTAATGTGGTGAAGATAGTATTTCTGCATTCTTTGTTTAAAACAGTGATAATTTTTAGATTTAACCTTGCAAAGGATTTAATTCAAATATCCTAAAGGAAGACTAAATGTTACATATAAACAAGCCTGTTTAGTATTTAGTAGAAGTTTTTGTTGTTATTTGTTTATAATGGTATTCCTTTGAGAATTTATATTTATTCTAATTACATGTTTGTTGATGTTGACTTTAGACATGTTAACCTTTGAGCATGAGCTTTGTGGCCTTCAATTGTGATAGTTTTGGGGATTAAGGGTGCTTTCATTGTAAATATGTGTTTTGAAAAGATGTTGGCATTCTTAAATAAAACCTAAGAATCTATTAATTTTCATGTGAAAGGAAATGATTTATGTGTGTGTTGAATCATGATAAAATTAAAGATAATATGCATTATCATATATTATGGAGTCTTTTTCAATATGTTTTATCTGTCTTGTTTCATGGGTCATTGTTAACCTTTGAATTATCATTCAGAAGTGTGAAAATTGGTTGTTTGAGACTTAACATGTTTTCCCACAGGAAAAATTATTAAGGGTAGTTACACATTCATACCAGTGCACAATACAGAGGTATAATGATGAAGAGCTTAAACACTGTAGAATTGCCTTATAGAAAAATGTGTTGGAGGTTTCAAACAAGAACTAGCTTGATTCCCAGTGAGAAGTGGATAATGGCCTAAAAAGGAAATATGGGCTCTGTTGGCTACTGGAAAAAAAGGTTCATAGGTCAATGCTCAACCACTGAGGTACACTGGAACTGGCTGTACCACAGTTTTTTTTTTTTATCTACTCATCTACTGATGGGCACTTGGGTTGTTTCCAGATCTTAGCTTTGTAAATTGCATTGCTATGGATGTAAGGGTGCATACAATTTTTCTGATTGGTGTTTCAGATTTCTTAAGACATATTCCCAGAAGTGGGATCACTGGGTCAAATGGCAATTCTATATTTATTTTTTTGAGGACACTCCATACTGTTTTCCATAATGGCTGCACCAGTGTGCATTCCCACCAACAGTGTACTAGGGTTCCCTTTTCTATGCCCTAGGTCAGTAGATGTATTGGTAAACATATTGCTATGACAGATGTCTGAGATTTTGCTGCTTATAGTTTCTTCTAAGATTTTTTATGATTTCACAACTTACATTTAAGACTTTTATCCACTTTGAGTTTATTCTTCTGTATGTGTAAATTGGTGGTCTAGTTTCTTTCTTTTTTTTTTTTTTTTTTTGCATGTATCCATCCAATTTTCCCAACACCATTTATTGAAGAGATTTTCTGACTCTATTGTATGTTCTTGCCTTCATTGTCAAATATTAATTGAGCATTATGGATTAAGTTGGTTTCTGGGGTGTCTGTTTTGTTCCATTGATCTGTATGCCTGTTCTTTTGCCAGTACCAGGCTGTTTCAAATACAGTGGCTTTGTAGTATAACTTGATATTTGGTATTGTGTTTCCTTGAACTTTGTTTTTCTTTATCAATATTGCTGTGGCTATTAAGGGTTTTTTTTGATTCCATAAAAATTTTTGTAGTGTTTGTTCTATATCTGTGAACTATTCCATTAGTATTTTAATAAGGATTGCATTGAATCTATAGATTACTTTGGGTAGTATGGATATTTTACTGATGTTGATTCTACTAATCCATGAACACGATATATTCTTTCACTTGTTTGTATCTTCCTCTATATATTTTTTTCAACACCCTGTAGTTTTCTGAATACAGGTCTTTTACCTTTTGGTTAAGATTATTCCTAAGTATATTATTTTGTTGTTGTTGCCATGGTAAATGGGATTTTATTTTTCAGTTTCTCTTTCTGGCAGTTAATTATTGATCTATAAAAATACCATTGATTTCTGGGTACTAATTTTGTATCCTTCTATGTTGCCAAATTTATTTATTAAATCTAGTAATTTTTTGATGGAGTATTTAGGGTTTTCTATGCACATTATCATGTCACTTGCGAATAATGACAGTTTTACTTACTCCTTTCCAATTTGGAAGTCTTTTATTTTTATTTTTATCTGATCACTGTGGCTAGGACATACATTACTATGTTAAATAATAGTGGTGAAAGCACACATGTCTGTCTTGTTTCTGTTGTTAACCAAAATTGTTTTTGTTTTTGCCCATTGAGTATGATGTTGGCGGTAGGTTTGTCATATATGTCCTTTATTATGTTGAGGTATGATCCCTCTATTCCCATTTTGCTGAGAGTTTTTATCAAAATGGGTGTTAGATTTTGTCAAATATTTTTTCTGCATCAATTGATACGATCATGTGATTTTTGTCCTTCAATTTATTTATGTGATGTATCACATTTATTGATTTGTTAATATTGTACCAGCCTTGCATTCTCAGAATAAATCCCACTTGGTCATGGTCTATGATTTTTTTAATGCATTGCTGGATCTGATTTGCTAACATATTTTTGAGGATTTTAACATCTATGTTCATCATATATAATTATCTTTCTTTGTATCATCTTTATATGTTTTGGGATTAAAGTAATGCTGGCTTCATAGAAGGAACTTGGAAGTTTTCTTTCCTCTTGAATTTTTTGAAATAGTCTGAGGAGGATAGGTTTTAGTCCTTCTTTGAATGTTTGGTAAAGTTCCCCTGTGAAGTTGTCCAGACCAGAGCTTTTGTTTGCTAGAAGTTT
>PVJN01032777.1:0-23913 GCA_004026805.1 Lasiurus borealis | reverse complement strand
CTTACCTTTCTTTTTAAAATATATATTATGAAAACAGAGTCAAGATTCTTCATAATGGTTTGTACTTTGGTATAGTGAGAAATATTTCCAATTGATTTTGTGCTGTTAGATAATTTCCCTTTCCTCTTTTTTCAGGCTCATTTGAAGAAAAACACAAGTATGTATGACAATATGTGGCTTGAGCCCTATGGTTTTCCCATGATATGACCATTGTATTTTTCTGAGTATACAAGGAGAGGTAATAAACCTTTTATGCCTTTCTGAATGCACTTGTTGATTTCCTTCTGGCACAGGTAACCTGCATGTACTAGATGCCCCAAATTCCATGCAGAGAATGGAGGCATTTTATAATTTATTAAAATATGCACATTCTCCCATTTTTTACTATATTTAGTATAAGGATGAAGAGACTTCTTACAGATCAAGTAATTAGAAAAACACAGACAAATAAAACATATTCAGTAAATGTCAGCTACAATTTTGATATTTATGAAGTAGCTGAGAATGGGCTATTTGGATTCATCTTGCCTATGGAGTATATATGAAAATTTCTGTACTCCTTATCCAGTTTTTAATTAATTAGAACATGGTAAACCAGTACTAAAGAATTCTATGCGTAGGATAGAGGCATTTTATAATTCATTTAATTAAGTGGACTGTATGTACCACTCTGGTGCAAGATCTTGATAGTGGGGGAGGCTGTGCATATGTGGAGCCAAAGAGTACAATATGTGGGAACTCTCTGTACTTTCTGCTCAATTTTGCTGTGAAAATATAACATCTTTAAAAATTAAGTATACTAAGCACTCAAAATACTATCAGGATTATGGTTTAGATTGTAAAATAATAACAACAATAATAATGTTTAAGTAGTTAGGCATTTTTAGGACCAAAACTTTATTTATTTTTTAAATTTTTTATTAATGTATTACATGTGTACATATCTTCCCATTGCCCACCCCCCACTCCTATTAATACCCTAACTCCCCAGTGTCTTGTGTCCATTGGTTATGCTTTTATGCATACATACAAGTCCTTCGGTTGATCTCTTATCTATACCACCTTTCCCTACCCTTCCTGCTGTAATTTGACAGTCTGTTTGATGCTTTACTATCTCTGTATCTATCTTTTTATACATCAGTTTATAATGTTCTTTATTATCCATAAATGAATGAGATCATGTGGTATTTTTCTTTCATTGACTGGCTTATTTCACTTAGCATAATGCTCTCCAATTCCATCCAGGTTGCTGCAAATGGTAAGAATTCTTTCTTTTTTATGGCAGCATAGTATTCTATTGTGTAGATGTACCATAGTTTTCTGATCCAGTCATCTGAAGACCAAATGAAAATGTTATGGAGAAATTTGTGCCACATTTAGTAGACTACACAGAAAGGTATCTGGCTAAAATCAGGGGAAATAGCTGTAGGGATGAGTAATAAAGATTGAATAACAGCTATCAAGAAAGACAAAGGGACTGTGTAATTCCAGTCAGAAAGAACAGTGTGTGCGAAAACACAGTGATTTAAGGAGCATGTAGGACATGTGGTAGATCAGGGAAAATATAGTAAATAAGCTTGGCAGGGGAAGCAGGGACAAGGTCATGGCATCGTTTATGTGGTATACTTACTATGATGCAAAAGAAGAGAGCCTGCAATCAACAATAGCAGGAAAGAGTTTCTCAGTTGTCCCTGTCAGTCAGTGAGTAAACTCTTCTGGATTCTACATCACTTGGGTTTAAAACAAATAAATTTCTATTAATTTCAGATAGAAAGGGAGAGGGAGAGAGAAAGACAGAAACATCCATGATGAGAGAAAATGATTCATCAGCTGCCTCCTATGTTTCCCGCCACTGGGGATTGAGCCCACAATCTGGGTATGTGCCATAACCCTGAATTGAATGACTCTCAACCACTGAGCCATGCCTGCCAGGCCACTTGGATTTTATTACAGGCTGTTGCTTCCTTTGTTTGTTTGTTTGTTTGTTTGCAATTTCTTTTTCCCTGTCCTGACTCTGTTCCCCCAGAGAATCACATAGATCCTGATCATGCTGATCAATGCTACAGAACATTTTTGTGCCCTATGTGGAGGACATAAGAGTACTTAGAAGTGAAATTTTTGGTAGAAGAACAAAATCCATGGTAATGTGGTAAAAAATCTGTTGGTGAGCTTACAAGAACCAGAGCCTGCTCTATAAAATGATGCCTCCTCACTCACCAAACTATATTCTTATTTCGTTAGCTAGCTTGGTTCTTCCAATTGTTACACTCACTTAGGAATTAAGAGACTGACTGATGTTTTAAGACTCTCTGCCTGTGATTTCTCATTTGAGACTCTTCTTGTGGAATTAGATCCTATATGTGGATTTTATTCATCTCTCTCAACCTTTGAAGATATCTCCCAACCAAAATTCTTCTGTATACCTAGTGACTAGTTAGATCTAATGGTGTATTATGGTTCAATAGCTTCACCTTCCCCAAGAAAAGTATGCTTAATATCTTCAACATAATATTCCCATTGCCTCACCTTTCTTGCTTACACCCAATTTACACTCTTTGGCAATATTTCATGTAATTTGATAATCAGGTATTTTTTTATAAAACTTATTTTAATTACTTCCTATATACCCTTTACCTCCCCCAGAAGCCTAGCCTCCCCCATTATCAATGTCCCCCACCAGAATGACACATTAGTTATAATCGATAACCTACATTGACACATTATAATTGCCCAGAGTCCATAGGTTACATTATAGTTGAGTTTTGGCATTGTATATTATATGAGTTTGGATAGACATGATACCATTGTGGTATCATATAGAATTAAAATATAATATTTTCACTGCCCTAAAAATCTTCTGTGCTCTGGCTTTTAAAAATATATTTTTTTATTGATTTCAGAGAGGAAGGGAGAGGGAGAAGTAGAAACATGAATAATAAGAATCATTGATCGCTGCTTCCTGGAGCCTCTTGTATTCCCCCTTCTGGGGATTGAGTCTGCAACCTGGGCATGTGCCCCTGACTGAGAACCTAACTGTGACCTCCTGTTAGATGGTGAACCACCTAGACACTGTGGCTGGGCTGTACTCTGCCTTTTCATTTCCTCCCTCCCCCCGACACCTTTCACCCATCCTCTCACAGCCACTGATCTTTTCACTGTCTCATAGTTTTTTCTTTCCCTGAATGCTATATACAGTAGTTGGAATAGTACACTATATAACCTTTTCAGAGTGGCTTCATTTACTTAGTAATATGCACATATGTTTCCTCCATGTCATTTTATGTCTTGGAAACTTATTTTTAGCACTGAATAATAGTCCATTGTCTGTATATACCACTGTTAAACTATTCACCTATTAAAGCACATCTCAGTTACTTCCAAATTTTGGCACTTATAAATAAAGCTGCTATAAAAATCTGTGTGCCTGTTTTTGTGTGGATGTAAATCATTTTCAAATGCCTTTTTGTCTTCCTCCCTCCCTCCCCGCCTTCCCCTCCTTCCTTCCTCCTTTCCTTCTTCCTTCCTTCCTTCCTTCCTTCCTTCCTTCCTTCCTTCCTTCCTTCCTTCCTTCCTTCCTTCCTTCCTTCCTTCCTTGCTTCCTTTGTAGCAAGCTCATTGAAGTAAATATGCTAATGAAAAAAAGCAATATATTTACTATCAAAGGATAGTCTATTGTTGCAACTTAAGATAGGTCTCCATGGATGTAATGACACCATAGTAGGCTGACCTGGGTGATATTTGAAGAGGGGGTCTTTGGTCTTTCAAATCACTCAGCTCAAGAAAGTCATGATTTGCTCCATTTTTACTAAAATTTAATGTTTCTCTTTTCAATTTCAGAGCTTGCTATAAATTTTAGTGGTCTACTTAAAAGAATTATAAGAGCCACACTTACCTGGACAGATCAACAATCCCTCTGTCAATCAGACAATATTCTGATAGGGAGTGTGCTTAAGCCAGCAGTAGGACATCCTTAGTACCGCTATGGAGGCGGGAGAGGCACTGATCGCCAGGGAGCAGCTCCTTTGTTGAGCAGGATCAGACATGCCCTGAGGGGTCCTGAATTGCAAGAGGGCATAGGCCAGACCGAGATACCTCACCAGTGCATGGAAGGTTGGCCAGCCAGAGAGGAAAAACAGGAGAGCTCCCTCAGTCTTAATTGGCCGGACCCCAGCAACAAACCAACCTACCAGCTGGAGCATCTGCCCCCTGGTCAACTGTCTGTCCTCTGGAGGTCAGTGCATGTCATAGCAAGCAGTTGAATGGCCTTAGTATATTATTAGTGTATTACACTAAGATTGGTTGAAAGGATGATCAGACTACTGGACACTTAGCATATCAGGCTTTTATTATATGAAGTTTTCCATAAATGAGTGAGATCATGTGGTATTTTTCTTTCATTGCCTGGCTTATTTCACTTAATATAATACTCTCCAGCTCCATCCATGCTGCTGCAAGTGGTAAGAATGCCTTCTTTTTTATAGCAGCATAGTATTCCATTGTGTAGATGTACTATAGTTTTCTAATCCACTCATCTGCTGATCGGCATTTGGGCTGTTTCCAAATTTTAGCTATGGTGAATTGTGCTGCTAAGGGTACATATATCCTTTCTTATTGGTGTTTCTAGTTTCTTGGGATATATTGCTAGAAGTGGGATTACTGGGTCAAATGGGAGGTCCATTTTTAGTTTTTTGAGGAAACTCCATACTGTTCTCCACAGTGGCTGCACCAGTCTGCATTCCCACCAGCTGTGCACAAGGGTTCCTTTTTCTCCACATGCACCCCAGCACCTGTTATTTGTTGATTTGCTGATGGTTGCCATTCTAGCAGGTGTGAGATAGTGTTGTGTTGTATTTTGATTTGCATCTCTCAGATATTTAGTGACTTTAACTATGTTTTCATATGTCTCTTGGCCTTCCTTCTGTCTTCTTTCAAAGAGATTCTATTTAGGTCCGTTGCCATTTTTTTATTGGATCATTTATCTTCCTTTTATTAAGTTGTATAAGTTCCCTATAGATTTTGGTGATAAAACCTTTATCAGTGATAAAATTTGCAAGTATGTTCTCCCATACAGTGGGCTTTCTTATTTTATTGATGGTTTCTTTTGATGTACAATAAAGCTTTTTATTTTGATGTAGTCCCATTTTTTTTTATTTTCTCTTTAGCTTTCATTGCCCTAGGAGCAATATCAATGAAGAAGTACCTTCAGCATATGTCTCAGATTTTGCTGCCAGTGGATTCCTCTGGTATTTTTATGGTTTCTCTTCTTATGATTAAGTCTTATATCTATTTGAAGTTTAATTTTGTGTATGGTATAAGTAGGTGGTCTACTTTCTTTTTTTTTTTTTTTTGCATGTATCTGTTCAATTTTCCCAGTACCATTTATTGAAGAGACTGTCTTGGCTCCATTGTATGTTCATGCCTCCTTTGTCAAATATTAATTGAGCATAGTGGTTTGGGTTGATATCTGGATTCCCTATTCTATTCCATTGGTCTATATGTCTGTTTTTGTGCCAGTACCAGGCTCTTTTGAGAACAGTGGCTTTGTAGTACAGTTTGAAATCTGGTATTGAGATCCCACCTACTTTATTCTTCTTTCTCAGGATTGCTGAAGCTATTCGGGGTCTTTTTTATTCCAGATGAATTGTTGCAGAGTTCTTTCCAGGTCTGTGAGATATGTTGTTGGTATTTTAATGGGTAGTGTATTGAATCTATAGATTGCTTTGGGCAGTATGGACATTTTGATGATGTTGATTCTACCAATTTATGAACATGGTATGTTCTTCCATCTGTTTATGTCTTCCTCTATCTCTTTTTTCAGTGTCCTGCAGTTTTCTACATATGGGTCTTTTACCTCCTTAGTTAAGCTTATTTCTAGGTATCTTATTTTTTTGATGTAATGATAAATGGGATTGCTTTTTTAGTCTATCTTTCTGTAAATTTATTATTGGTGTATGGAAATGCCATAGATTTATTGGCTTTAATTTTGTATCCTGCTATATTGCCAAAATCATTTATTAAGTCTATTAGTTTTTTGATGGAGTCTTTCAGGTTTTTTATATACAATATTATGTCATCTGCAAATAAGGATAGGTTTACTTCTTCTTTTCAAATTTGGATCCCTTTTATTTCTTCTTCTTGTCTAATTGCAATGGCTAATACTTCCAGTACTATATCAAACAGGAGAGATGAGAATGGGCATCTCTATCTTGTTCCTGTTCTTAGGGGAAATGGTTTTAGTTTTTGCCCATTGAGTATGATGTAAGCTGGGGGTTTATCATATATGGCTTTTATTATGTTGAGGTATGATACTTCTATTCTCACATTGTTGAGAGTTTTTATCAAGAAAGGTTATTGGATTTTGTCAAATGCTTTTTCTGCATCAATTGATGTGACTATGTGATTTTTATCTCTCAATTTGTTTATGTGATGCATCACATTTATTGATTTGCAGATATTGTACCATCCTTGCATTCCTGGGATAAATCCTACTTGGTCATGGTGTATGATCTTTCTGATATACTGCTGGATCCAATTTGCTAGAATTTTGTTGAGGATTTTGGCCTGTAATTCACTTTCATTGAGTTGTCTTTATCTGTTTTTGCTATTATGATGATGCTGGATTCATAGAATGAGCTTGGAAGTGTTCCTTCCTCTTGAATTTTTTGAAATAGTCTGAGGAGGATAGTTTTTAATTCTTCCTTGAATGTTTGGTAAAACTCCTCTGTGAAGCCATCTGGCCTTGGGCTTTTGTTTTTTGGGAGCTTTGTGATGACTGCTTTAATTTCTTCCATAGTTATTGGCCTATTGAGATGTTTAGATTCTTCTTGATTGAGTTTTGGAAGGTTATATTTTTCTAGGAATATGTCTATTTCCTCCAGGTTCTCCAGTTTGTTGGAATAAAGTTGTTCAGAGTTATTTTTTTTAACAATCCTTTGTATTTTGGTGGGGTCTGCTGTTATTTCTCCTCTTTCATTTATGATTTTGTTTATTTGGGTCCTCTTGCTTTGCTTCTTGGTGAGCCTGGCTAGAGGTTCATCAATCTTATTTATCCTTTCAAAGAACCAGCTCTTGGTTTTGTTGATCTTTTCTATTGTTTCTTTGGTCTCTATGTCGCTTATCTCTGCTCTGATGATCTTTACTATTTCCTTCCTTCTGCTTATACTGAGCTTTTCTTATTGCTCTCTTTCTAACTCTTTGAGTTGTAGGGTTAGATAATTTATTACCATCATTTCTTGTTATTTTTGCAGTAGGCTGTGAACTTCCCTCTTAAGACTGCTTTTGCTGCATCCCATAGATTTTGGATTGTTGTGTTTTCATTGTCATTTGTTGCCATGATGTTTTTTATTTCTTCTTTGATCTCTCTGGTAACCCAGTCATTGTTTAATAGCATGCTGTTTAGCCTCCATGTATTTGAATTTTTTGGATTGTTTTTGTTGTAGTTGATTTCCAGTTTTATGCCACTGTGATCTGAAAAGATGCTTGATATGATTTCTATCTTCTTGAATTTGAAGAGACTTTGCCTATGACCCAACATATGGTCTATCTTTGAAAATGACCCATGTACACTTGAGAAGAATGTATATTTTGTGATTTTGATGGAGGTTTTTGGTTTTTTTATATACAGTATCATGTCATCTGCAAATAAGGATAGATATCAATTAATTACATCTGGTCTAGTGAGTCATTTAGGATTTATGAATTCTATCAAACAGTTTAAAAAGAAATACAATTTAGATAAATTCTATCAGAAAATAAAGAAGGAACACTCTGTAAATTGATTTATGTGGCAAGTATAACCTTGATACTAAAACCTAAAAAGGATATTATGAGTAAAAAAAACCTTATAAGCCAAACTTACTAATAAACATAGATATAAAAACTTTAAAAAAGATTAACAAACCCAATACAGCAATATCCAAAAAAGATGTCAATTAATTCCATCTGCTCTAGTGAGTCATTTAGGATTGATGTTTCTTGCTGATTTCTTGTTTAGAGGATTTGTCCAATGGTGATAGTGGACAAATAAAGTCTCCTACTATGATTGTATTGCTGTCATTCTCTCCCTTGATATCCTCTAGGAGTTTTTTTTTAATGTATTTGGGTGCTCCTGTATTGGATGCATATCACCCATATTACTTTTTAAATCTGAGCACAGCAATCTTATTTGTAGTCAGGCAATTTATATACAGATATTTATACAGACAACTTATCAGCATTACCATCAAAGATCATAAATTCCTCAAATTGAGAAACTTGGTCTCTCTTTGTTCTATTTGTGTTACAAAAAATGTTGGATTACCACTTTAATTTCCTTTCAATCTTTAGCTGAAGGAGCTTCCTAGTCATACAGCATTATTTGTCTTGTTCTGCTATTATCATTACTTTGAAGAGTCTAAATATTTAAACAAGAAACTTCTCATTGAAAATATAGCTCTCTATGTTATTTTAAAGTTGCAGAGATATGGACCTAACTAATCAATTTCTCCACACAAAGTGACTATTTTCTCAGGGAAAAAGTCAGAAATATATGTGTATTAGTAGAGAAACTCAGTCTATTGTTGCTTGCTGTGGAAAGCCAATAGAAAATAATTTGGCTAGGCTAATTGAATAATTTTCAGGGTTGAGGCCAAGACCACAACTATAGAGCATAGAGGGTTAAAAGTATAGAGGGTTGTCTTGGGGATTCCTTATGAGAAACTATAGATGGCCAGTTATTCAACTGAGCTGTGTCAAATTTCAGACTTCATTGTTTCCAAAAAACTTACTCAACTTCCTCCATCTTTTTAAAAAATGATAATTTTTTAGATGAAAAGATGGTAACATACTAATTAATTGTTAGTGGAAATTCAATATAGTGATCTTTATAATTGTCATAAATGTACATTTTCTTCTTTTATTTTTTAAAGAGAGCTTCTTATTTCATTTTAATAGAAAATACCTACATTATTTAATATCCATATATTCCAGAGGTTATCCAGAACCCAGCTTTAAGCCTTTAGTCCAAATTTTCATGAACTGGGTTTCTAGTAATGTAATAAAAACAATCATAAAATAAAGGTTGACAAAGCCAAAAGTTAATTATTTGAAAAGTCTAATAAATAGTTAAATGTTTGGTAAAAATAGCATGAGAAGAGATAAGAAGGCATAGATAACCAATGGGAAAATGACATAATAGATCTTTCAGAAATTAAAAGAGAGTATATTATGAATGAACTATTTAGTAATAACTTTGAATACTGATAAATATCTAAAAATATAAAACTTACCAAAACTGTTAAGAGGAAATATGCATGGACTTTTGACTTTTAAATATATTGAATTCTAAATTTAATAGATAAATGAACTCAAATCAACAAACAAAATCCAGTTTGTCACAAAGAATATTCCCAATCCACTGTCATCTTTAATGAATTCTATCAAACAGTTTAAAAAGAAATACAATTCAGATCAATTATATCAGAAAACAAAGAAGGAACACTCTGTAACTTGTTTTATGTGGCAAGTATAACCTTGATACTAAACCTCAAAAGGATATTATAAGTAAGGAAATTTATAAGCCAAACTTACTAATGAACATAGATATAAAAATCTTAAAAAAAGATTAACAAACCCAATAGAGCAATATCCAAAATAGATAAATTATGATTATATTTGGTTTACTCTATGAATGTATAATTGGTTTACCATCTACACTAATAAAAGAGAAACATGCAAATTGAGCGTACCTCTACTATGCCCACAAGCCATGTCCACTAACTAATCAGAAGCAAGTATGCAAATTAACCCAGCCCTGGCCTCTGCTCAAGGCTACAAAGTTTCAATTATATAAGATAAATAAATCCCAACAAAAATGGCAGCAGACAGCAGGAGGCTTGGGTTTCCCTGGAGATGGAAGAAGCCAAGTTTCTCACCCAGCCTGGCCTGCCCTGGCCTTTGCTCAAGGCTACAAAGTTTCAATTATAGAAGATAAATAAATCCCAGATATTATGGCCTCCATTAGGATCATCGGGGGTAGCGGATGTGGCTGGCCTGCAAACCACCACAGGCCCCTACCCCAGGCCTCCTCATGTCCCAAGGGGACCCCCACCCTGATCCATGACACCCTTAAGGGCAAACCAGCTGGACCCCACCCATGCACCAGACCTCTATCCTATCTAATAGAAGAGTCATATGCAAATTGACTGTCACTCCAACACACAAGATAGTTGTCCCCATGTGGTCAAAGATGGCTTTCCCAATGTGGACACAAGATGGCTGCCACTAGATGGCCAGCAGGGGAGGGTAGTTGGGAGGGTCCTAGGCCTATAGAGGGGAGCAGTTGGGGTGACCAGACCTGCAGGGAAGGGCAGGTAGGGGCAATCAGGCTGGCAGGGGAGTGGTTAGGGGGTGATCAGGAAGGCAGGCAGGCAAGTAGTTGGGAGCCAGCAGTCCTGGATTGTGAGAAAAATGTTGGGTTGCCCATTTAGGCCTGATCCTCCTAAGATCAGGCCTAAATGGGCAGTCGGACATTTCTCAAGGAGTCCCAGATTGGAGAGGGTGCAGGCTGGGCTGTGGAACACACCCCACCCCCCATGCATGAATTTCATGCACTGGGCCTCTAGTTTAAAAAAATCAGTGTACTTTACCAACAAATAAGAACAATCATGTAACCATCTGAATAGATAAAGAAAAAGCTTATGATATAATTCAATTCTTTTTTCATGATCAAATGTCTTAGCAAACTATGAATACAAGAGGACTCTTAATTTTATAAAGGATATCTGTAAAGAAATCCAGAAATATAATTTTTAATGGAGAATGCTGAGAGTTTTCCTTTTAACTTGAAGAATGGAAAAATGTGTCTGCATATTCACTTATTTCCAAATTGTCTTTAAGAACCTAAATGATGGTATGAATAAAGAAAAAGGAGCTATAAGAATTAGGAAGGAAGAAATACAATGGAAATTACATTTTCGATGATATGATTGCATACATAAAAAAAGTCTGAGGCATTGATAAGTAAATTATTAGAATGTATAAGTTAGTTTAGCAAGATTGCTGTGTAAGAAAAAAGTTTCAATTGCATTCTTATATACTACACTCTTTAGGAACTTCAATGATTAGCAGTAGCTAACCCAACTAATCAAGTGTAAAATTTTAGACAGATTCAAAAGTGTAATTAGTTTGAAACCATTTAATCTGTGATAGAATTTTATACCAAATGTTTTTAAAATTCTCTAAAAGTTGCCTTTTATAGTCTTTTTGCAGCAGAATCCTATAGGAATAGGGACAGATTAAAGAATAACTTCACATAAAAGAAGTTATTTGAAGAAAGACTCAAGTTTTTTATCTGGACATATCAATTTGATATCTGTTAACTTCTTCCAAGATAGCAATGGCCAGCAAAATCTCATGCTGGAGAAACCATCATCAATAGTTAAATGGGATTTTGTTCTGCTACATTTCCATGCTGCTTTCTTCCCAAGTGTCAGCATTTCCTCATGATCAGCCTCTCTCTTTCCAAGCCCTTCCTGTGGTGAATCCAAATGTTGTTTATCAGATGGGAGTGATTCAACCCACTAAAATACATCCTTGCCAATGGGATTCATGCTATGAACTCCAGCCCCCTCTATCTAGTGGCATACTCATGTTGTTCTCAAAATCTGCATCACAAAGATCTGTAGGCATATGTAGGTGGTTCCAAACAGATGCAAGCTTTTTATTCTTTTGAGCTTGTCTTTTATCATTTAGACATGATGATAGTAAAACAATCATTCCCTAGTTACAAAGGATTTAGACAGTCAGCTATTGGGCCTATCCTAACCCTGTCCTGCCCGTATAATCTGTCAGACTTTGGAAGGGAAAATAAATTTTGTAAAGTCTTACATATGTTAATCCACTCATTCTTTGTTTTGTTTCTAGACCTGGACCATGCATACCTAACTTGCAATAAGAGCAGGAAGGCAAGTGATGCCTGAACAAAATCTGCACCTATAAACACATCATTTACTTCCACTTTTATATTAATTAAACAAGAAGCATTTTAAAACTGACTTCTAGAACTCAGAAAAATATAAACATGCTTTAATTACTTAGCAACCTTTTATAGGTTTAGTAGATATATAAAATATGAGAAAAGAAAATGAGAATTTTATGGTAAAGAATTTATTTTCTCTGTACTCATTTTATAATTTAAAAAGAATTTTAAAAACAAACCTATCAATATTCATAAGAGTATGTAATATCTTTGGGAATATAATAAGAAATGGTAATAGTGAAAAACTAGGTGACATGAAGTAGAGCATCAGAAGCTATATCTTCATTGCATTCCTTTCTGTATGTTTTGAATTCAGTACCATGTTTAATCTCTATTAAAAAAAAAAACAACAAATAGTTCTTGAAAAACTATATAATGTGAAGCATTACAGACATTTACATTTCCCCTACTTAATTCCACATACATTAATAAAGAATTTCTTTAAAAAAATCCTCTTTTACCCAGAAACAAAGCAGGAAACTCCTATATTTGGGGTTTGGAAAGATCCTAGTTAAACCCTAAGTTAAAAAAACACAACACACATACAAAAACAAACAAACAAAAAAAAACCCCTCCAAATATATGACCTATGTTATTTCCTCTTAATGTTTCCAAACTATTTAATCTAAGGTGAATTTCAAGATTATTTGGAGATATATTTCAGTAGGATATTTTAGGTGTTGTTTTTAAAAGGTCATTCCTAGTAGTTTAAATTAACTTAAAACACTTTGAAAACAGGAAGGTATGCCTTGTTACATCTAAACAAGATCATTTTAGAAATCAAACTGTGACATCTGAGGAGAATTTAAACTTGGCAGAACTGCATGTAGAAAAGGAACAGTAGATTTTGAAAGTATTGAAGGCATGTGGTTCATAATGGAAGATTTCACTACATGATCAAATCACTTGTTTAAATTAAAAATCTTTCCCCTCTTCTAAACAATGTTCATTTTCATCTCTTCCTGTTTTCAGATTTGGAATTGAAAACCAATTTAGCTTTAGAAGTACTGCTTTTAATTTTTGTTAAAAATATCAGATTTGGATTGTCTTTTCAATTATTCAGCGGGTTTGTTATGGGTGGGGTGCCATCTGTGTCCCCACCTGTTACCGGTGGAAGTGGGGTTCTTGGGATGTCTCAAGGAAAGGAATTTTCTGAGACAAGAGAGGATGAGTGATCTTTATTTCTGGGGAATTAAAACTCTGTGCTTCCAATGTCCCATTTCTTCCCGTCCCACCATGGAAAAAGTCGAATCTTGCCTTCAGTGACACTGCTCAGAGTCTCCCATCCATGTTAAAGCACAGTCTTGTCCAGCATCCTGCATGAGAAGTTCACATGGCCTTGAGCCATGCAGCTGCTTAAGGCCACATGGCTATGATGAGAGGACTGTCAAGTGTGGGTCACAGAACAAGGGAGGAGCAAGTGGGCAAGAATGAAATAAGAGAGAGAGAGGACTCTATCTTGGGATTATAACCAGAAGCTTAACCAATTAACCCTTCAAGATTTCCTGTATTTTCAGTGGCTTCAACCCCTTAGCTAATTATCTTTTTCCAGGTTAGACTGACAGGCAAGCATCTTCTCTACATCACCCCAAGTTCACTGAACATACACCCATCTCCCCCGTTGTTTGATTCCTTTCCTCAGTGCTCTGCAAGGAATGGACCCATGGTTCCGAGTGCGAGTGTGAAGCTATAGTTTCCTGGTGAAGTTGCCCAGACAGATATCCATGCTTATAATGCCTAGCCTCCCCTTTGCTTTCTTCCTATTGTTAATTTTAATTATCAGCTAATTATGATGATGACAGTTTTACTGTATTAAATCACAAGGGCTATTTCTAGAAAGTAGAAAAAGATTCACATAAAGTATTTTGATTGACCCTGGCAGATCTCAAACTTCTTCTGGGTCTTTACCCTTTAGTTGTAATAGTCTACCAATTTGGGATTGATACCAAGAATACCATACTATTTTCTAGGAGTCCTCCTCAATATGATTTAAAGTGGCCAAATTAAAATATCTCCACTTGTTAAATATTATTTCAAAGTCCCACTTTATGAAGTTAAAAATTACTTAGGTTTTCATATTCAGGCTTTCCTCTTTCTTTTCACTGCACTGCTTTCTAAATCATATCAGAGATAGACTATTGATAATACTAAATATGCCAGAATTCTCCAACACATGATTTTGGGTGCTATTTTAAGCATAACTTTGTTTTTGCAGCAGATTCCATCATGGATTTTTTTTTCAAGATTTATATTTTAGAATTGGTCATGATTCATCAACTGATATTCATACTAAATATTTGGGATATTTAAATCCTTTAGCAAATGGTCATCTGCTCCTTATCCAGAACACATGATCATTTTGCCAGGAGATTAAGGTCACAATGTGGCAAACTCTCATTTGTTCAGAGCCTGCCCCCGCTCCCTGACTCAGCAATGAGAGCTCTGTCTAATATTCTTTACTTGCTGACCCTAGGCCAACACCTCACTTAAGACACTTCTATTGGCGCTTCTCACCCTAGAAGGCAGCTTTCCAGGGTATAACTCCATTGACTTGCATTGAGCCCAGCTACTTCAAGTGATGACTACTTGCCTAAGGAGACCTCGGTTTTCTAAGTCCACCAGCTGCTGAGAGGACAGGTTGATCTCAGAGCTGAACTGTCTTCTCTGATGACCCACCCAGGTCCTTGCTTTCAAAATCTACTGAGCAGGAAGCAGATGTCGATCGTTCATCTATGTTCCTGGCTCCATGAGACACTTTTATATGAGGATGGTATCTAATTAATTTTAGTTCTGTCTTTGAGTTATTGAGAAATTGCAGGATTGTGATTAATGTGTCTTTGTTTTGGTATGTAGGCACTCGATTTCACAGTGAATGTTGCTTAGGATTAAATGCAAGATAAAAATTATGACTTTATTTTTTTATTTAAGAAGTGAAATTAATATACTGGTAAACACAGTTGATGATGTAATTCACTGATGAAGTAATTTCTGTGACTCCTAGGCTGGGTGGAGTTATCCTACTTTGACTTGAAAAAGGCAGTATTTCTCAGTTCTACCGCTTTTTCTGTTAGGAGATTTTCAAACTAATTACTTTCATTGTCATGGAGTTCCTTATTATAAAAAGGAAGATATTTACACAACAAAAATGGGAGTGTTTAAAGGAAGCAAGACTACTCAATAGCATTATTTTGAGCTTAACTTTTCTAGTATGGCTTCCAATACCCTTTCATCATTACTCTTGTATACTGGGTGAAGCAAAAGTAGGTTTACAGTTGTGAGTACATGAAACACAGAGTTTATGCTCATATTATTATTTGTTAATTATTGTATTGGTAATATCAATCAAAATTTAAGAAGTAATTTTTTCATCATCTGATGAAATATGTAGATGTTTTGAATAGTTTGGTTTAAAATTTTTTTAGACAGAAAGGGATAAAAATAATTTTTAAGTTTGGTAAGGAGTAGGGTAGTGTTGATGAACAATTTGTGACCAATGATAGCTATATCTCTGGTCAAATTGTTATATAACTTAATAATTATACTTTGATTTTTATTATGCTAACTCAAAATATATAGGTTAAATGATTTAAAACACATATTCATGGAACTGAACTAGAGATAAATTAAATGGAAGGTTCCCCATTTTTTTGGTCTGAATAATGCTGAGCTTCTGTACTTAAACCAAATTGGTGCTCCTTCTTTCTCCTTCTTTAAAATGCATTGTTTCTGAAATTTCTCTTATTTCCTTTTTATAAAGACATTTTCAAGTTACTTAACCAGTCCTATAATCATGTCCTGTCTTGATGTATTTGAGTCAGAAAATGAGCATAGCTTAGTGTAGGATGGGAATAATACTCTAAATGTATCCATTTTATGATTCATTTAAATTCTCCTTTGACTTTTTACTCACTTCATTTGAAAAATTGCTATATGTTTTTACTATCACCATTTCAGATACGTTTTCTTGTTTATATAATTCACTATAAACCAGAAAAAAAAAACCATTCTAAAAATTCCTGGCTTAGATCTATGCTATCCAAACGAGTTAATGGAGAAGCAATACATAGGAGCATCTATATTTTACAGTTTTCTAAAGGTGTCCTAGATATGTCATGATGCCAGACCCCTGGCCACCCCAAAACTGTATTTTAATTGCAGTTGTAGAAGCAGAAGTCAGTGGCCACCTTAGAGAAAAGTGCAATTTTGCGTATGGATAAGTGCATGTGAAGAAGTGTGAATGAGAGTAGTGGATAAACAATGGGATACTTAGTATTTAGATAAACTTTTACCATTTAGTGTGTATTTTACAAAAATATATTAAAGTGGTGTTAATGCATTTTTCTTTGTTGTTTTTATTTGAATTGCTATGAAAATAAACCCCAAGTCCTTGGCAAAATCAAATGATATTTCACATTTTTCATTTGGCTGTTACCTGTGTTCCATGAAGCCATTGTAGAAGATGAAATTTGATCAATATGCCTCCCCTACTCTCCAAAGCTATTAAACTTTTGCAATTTTTGGATACTATTTTATTCAAGATGTTTAAAAATTCATCTAATTCTTTTTTAAACATTTAATTAATTAATTAATTAATTAATTTTTCTTTTCCCTAATGCCCTTCTTGGCCCTCCCCACCCCCCAATACATGCCCTCATCCATCTCTCCCCCTCCCCCCAATGCCCTGTATCTACTGGCTATGCCTACACACATGCATACAAGTCCTTCGATTGATCTCCTACAGCACCACCCCGCCCCAAACCTCCCCTGCCTTCCCACTGTTGCAAGACAGTCTGTTCATTGCTTCTTTGCCTCTGCATCTGCTTCCCTCTTACCCCCCGATTCTTGTCCTTAAAAATATCTTGCCCCTGTAAGCTAGAAATAAACCTACAAGAGCAAAAAAATGTTTGATCCCAATTGTTCCATGAAGCCACTGTAGAAGAAATTTGTTCAATATGCCTCCCCTAATCTCCAAAGCCTAAAACTATTGCATTTTTAAAAAAAAATAGTTTTATTAAAGGTGTTTACAAATTCATTTCATTCTTTAAAAGTTAAATAAAATTATGTGTGTGTGTGTGTTTTGTTTGTACATGTATCATTCTCTGAATATAGCACAAAAACTGGATTTTAACAGTTTATTTCTTTATGCATCCCATGGTAGGAAAAAGCCCAGTGAACTTCAGAATGTAAATGAAAATGAAATTAAGACTCAGTAATTTGCACAAAAGTTATGTTTCATTATTATGTGTCTTATATAAGTAGTCAGCTTGTAAAAACAGATGGTAAATATGACCAAGAGTTTAAAATAATGAATAAAAAATAAAATATGTGCTAAATTAATTAAAGAATTAATTGAGAAGCAGAAGTTATGAAGTAAACCAGTTGATATTATACAACATTTGATAACAGCAGTCAATTTTCTACCATCGTTAAATATAATTTGTCTCTATGTTATCCTTTGGTAAATTGTTACAACATTGTATAGTATATGTAGCTTATTAACAGTTTCAATAATTGCTATTAGAGGAAAAGTTATGAAAGCTAGTACATGTAGGAACAAATGTAGAGGCAGATGGTTGAAATTAGTGAAATGTGAGCAGATGCTGAACTAGTTTACTTAATTAGCTTTCTACATCAGAATAGTTAAAATGAACTGTATTGTCTCCTGTAAATTGAAATTCAGGAAATAACCATATTTTTAGGAATCAAAAAACTGTGGGTGCTGACCCATGACCATTAGTTAGTTCTGTATTGAGTCTGCTTAGGATGAGTGGAAATTTCCCCATTAGGGAATACCAACTGAGCTGACATCTTTTCATTGCCTGTAACAGACACAACAGAGGGAAAAGAGCAAGTGGAAGTTAGCTACTTACCACAAACTTTTCTTGATGCTGTAACTTTTTGTGAATGATTCTCTGAGCAGTTGAAATAGATTTTTAAAATAATAATTTCATAAAACAGTTTTGTTTTCAGTGAGAGGCCAGAAAGTTCTAAGGCATCAAAGTTGTGATTCTTTTTATGCTTGGCCATTCCTGGTTATATTGCTGGGGAGAGGTGAGAGGGAATCAAAGGTACTTACTTTTGGTTAATTCTTATAGATTTCAGTTTGACACTAATACAACTAAGTAGTCAAAGATGGTAGAGATCTTATGAAAATATGGTACATATGTTGGGAAAATATATGATGGTATTTTGAATTGTTTAATGTAAGTCTCCAAATTTTGGGTTACTGTTTCACAGTTTATACCCAATGAGGTTTATATAGTTTTGGGAACAATTTAGTATGCTTTTGTAATGCTTTTTCTGTGTTTTTTAAAGACATGTATATTTTTAAACTTTGTAGCAGAAGTGGATGGCGAAGCTACATGTTAGTATAGTTAAAGCTCCAATTATACAGTCTTTATCTATCTTTCAAACACATTAAAAGTGAGCTTTGGGTGACCGTGTGTTTACTGATATGAACGTAAATGACAACTATAAACAAGTATGACCCATTAATTAGCTACTAAGATATGCTGTAGGATTTATTTTGCTAATATTAGTTTATAAATTGTTTGATTTAGAAACTATAGAGCTGCTGCTACTAATGGTTTGGTCTTTGTCATCTTCCCTGCCTTTTTCATCATCCTTGGACTTGGAAAAAAAGGTAGGAGTGAGATTTTTTTTCATTATACATCTACTGTTGTTGAGCCAAGAACTTTTGAACTTTCCAAGGTCCCAGAGAATGTTTGCATCATGAACTTTAAAAATTATTTTTATATTATGAAAACAAATAATGAAAAAAATTGAAATTAATAAATTTTTACATACCTATAACCTGTAATTTAAAAAAGTAATCAATTGCTTTTTACTGAACTCTTAGATAGTAATATGTAAGTAATAATTATTATTTTTAATAATTATGGAAAGTGGGTTTATTTTTTATGTACTTTCTATGAAAAAATTAATTTAAAATACAGTCAATCCCTATTAAACTATGTTTCTATTTACGTGCTTATACTCAGCAAAATGAAATTAGGTGAATTTTTACCACTTGTTTAAGGCCTTCATATTTAAGCCCTCAATTTTAATACTCTTTTTAAAAGATGAGATGATACTAATTTGTTAGAATTTAGGAATAAAATTTAGGGATTCTAGGATGATCATTCAAAAAAATAAATAAGCTTAATATTATTCTTCCAGATGATAACGGCTATAAGACAAAGAATGCTATTACAAATACTCTGCATGTGAAAAATCTAGAGATAAAAGTATACCACCAATTAAGTAATTAGACCAACGGTACTATTTTTAACATAGGGTTGGCTCTCTAAGCAAAATATGAGTCAGCATAGTTATATAACATAATTAGTAGTAAAACATATAATAGTAACAAAATTAGTGAAAGGAAATAATGTGTAGTAATTACAACATAGGAAATAACATATTTTTAGAAGGTATATTGTAAACCCTATAGAAAATACTAAAAAGTAAAATAGAAACTATATAACTAATAAGCAAATAATGGAGATAATATTGGGTCAAAAAATAGTAATTTAACCCAGAAGAGGGGCAGAAAAGAGAAAATATAGAATCATAACACATCTAGAGAACAAATAGTAAAAAGGTAAAATGAAATCTAATCATATTGGTAACATTACTAAATGTAAATGATGTGAACATTTCAGTTAAATGTTAGGTATTGTCAAATTGGGGCAAGATACAACTATATTTTGTCCACATAAATTCACTTTAAATATATAAATATATTTAAAGCAAAATATGGAAAAAGATATACCATGTAAAACTAATCAAATGAAGCTGAAGCTGGTATATTAATATTAGACAAAGTAGACTTCAGAGCAAGAATAAAGAGTATTACATAATGATTAATAAGTTATTTAATCCATAAAGTATAATAATCTTAAATATGTATTCTTCAAATAATAGATGGTCAAAGCATATTAAGAAAAAAAACATGATAGAACTAAAAGGATTCAGAAACAAATCTACAATTATAGTTGGAAAGTTGAAAATGTTCTTCCTTGTAAATGATACATGTAGACAAAAAAAATCAGGACAAAAACTTGGCCAATAGTATCATCTTTACCACACTGATTTTTATAGAATATTCCAACAAATAATAACAAAATGCACATCCTTTTAAATGCACTTAGGACATTAATGAAGATTAAACATTTTGGGGTCACAAAAATTTGGAAGACTCACATGACCTGATTTCAAAACTTACTTTTAAGTTACCCTAAACAAAACAGTATAGTACCACTCTGGCCAGTTATCTCAGTTGTTAGAGAATTGGCCCTCAAATCTAAGGGTTGGGAGTTTGATTTCTGGTCAAGGGTACATACCTTATTCCAGATTTTTCAGCCCTATGAATGGCAACCAATCAATGAATTCCTCTCATATAGATGTTTCTCTCTGTGTGTCTCTCCCTATTTTCCCTTGCTCCCACTCAATGGAAAAAATACACAGCAGTGAGGATTAAACAAACAAACAAATAAATAAATAATAGTGTAGCATTGATTTAAGGATAGACACATTGAGCAATGGAACAGAGTTGATACTAGAAACATATTTGGTCAATTGGCTTTCGATAAAGATGTCAAGGTAAGTTACTGGAGAATGAACACTTTTTTAACATATGACATTGAAAAAATTGGGATCTATATGCAAAATAATAAAATTCAACACCTATTTGAAATGATAGTAGAAATAATGGTTCAAAATGGATTACATATCTAAATGTAATAATTAAACCTGGAATAATTTCCATTATGTTAATAAAACATAAGAGGAAATATATTCTACCTCAAGTTTGGCAGAGATAATTTAGGACACACATAAAACATAAATTATGAAAGGTAAACAAATTGATAATACTGCCTATGTAACTTTTAAGAAGTTATTTGGTTATTATGATCCTCATTTCCTTTATCTGTAAACTGAGATAATAATTTGAGTATAATACATTTGTAGTGAAGAGTATATGTGTGAAGTACAGTAGCTGCTCAAATTAGTAGTACCTATTTGTAATTTTTATTTCCTAGAAGCCCAGTGCACAGATTCATGCATTGGTGGGGTCCCTTGGTTTGGCCTGCAGGGATTGGGCCAAAACCAGCAGTCTGACATCCCCCAGATGGATGGGTGGGCACTCTGCAAAGTTGCTATTGCTCTGCAGCTCCTGCATTGAGCATCTTCCCCCTGGTGGTCAATGCAAGTCATAGCTACCAGTAGGTTAGCTTGTCAGCCAGTCAGCCTGTTGCTTAGTCTTTTATATATATAGATACTAGAGGCCTGATGCACAAATTTATGCAAGGGACTCCGCCCTTGCAGCCATGGCAGCTTGCCTCGGCCCTCACAGCCCCAGCTTTGTCCAGAAGGACATTCAGCTGCCCAGTCTAATTAGCCTATTATGCTTTTATTATTATAGATTAGTATTAATATGACCAGTGACATCTGAAGCAAAATGTTTCTCTTTAAGAATTGTCCTGCTTGTAAAGCCTTATTTTTTCATAGGAAATACTTAGAAGTATTTAAACTGTTCCTACAAAGATCAGAAAAAATTATATTGGAACATTATTAAACTTGTTCTTTTTTATTAATAGTCATTAGTAGGGTTAGAGTTAGGGCATGGCTACTAGAAAATTTGTCAAAGAGAATTTTCAATCCACTTCTTTCCATCTCTTTTCTTCGCTCTTCATGGCCTTCTCCAATCTAATTTATGGATGTACATTTCTTTAATACCTATTGACATTGGTCAATGAGGACTGGTTCATATTAAGTAAATATTAATAGTTAATAAGTATCACAAACAGAATTATGAGCAATATTAACTTAAACATATATATTTTCCAACTAGATGCTATAAGCATGTATGTGAACATTATTGACAGGAAATAAAAAAAAACACATAGCACAATATTAGAAGTGACTTTTAGAGATGAATTTTTTTTTTTAAATATGCCCTATGTTAAGACATTGGTGACTACTTTGCCAAATCAGTGACCCAACCTTTCTTTTCTTCACTTACAAAGCCAAGTGGACTAGTAGCATTTTTATTTTAGCTCTTATTGATTATGATTCTAGCAAGTGAACAGAAGGGCTTATTTTTTAGAAATTCTGGTTAACAGCTTGCTGCAAGTTTAATCAAAACAAGTTTTTATTCAGATCAAGCTTGTCATTCTTGATACAAAGGGGACAATAGACAAAGGCCTTTATGAGGTCTTAGAAATTAGGCTAGACTAAATGGAGTACTTATTTTGCAAGTTCCTAAAAGGATCTTGTTTGATGACTGTATGTTTCTGATGGGTTATAGGGAACTGATCGATTTTTGCAATCTTTAACCGATTCCTTATAATTTTACTAGAGGCCAGGTGCATGAAAATTAATGCACTGGAGGGAGATACCTCAACATGGCCTGTCCCCTCTCATAGTCTGGAAGCCCTCAGTGGAAGGAGGTGACCCAGCAATCAAGGGAAAGGTGATACCCCATCATATCTCTGCTGCTGCCACTGCTGGCAGTGCAAACCTCTGATGGCTCTGGTTACCTGAGTCTCCGTTGGCCTTGTATGTCTGGGCAACTGCTATCTGAGGCTTGCCTGTACTTTGGGCATAGGCTGGGCAACTGTCATTCGAGACTTACCTGTGCCTCAAGCTGGCCCTGTGCAGCTGGGGGGATGAGGAGACTGGGGGGCTCTGGAGGGAGGCCTGGCCTTGCCTCATCCTGCTGCCCTGGTGCAGCTGAGAGGACTGGGCGCTGACATCTTGTGGCTGTGGGCGCTGCCATGTTTGAGGGTGGAGCAGTCAGTTAGCATATTCCATCCTTATTGGCTATGGATGCCAACATCTTTGCAACAGTGTAAGGATCAATTAGCATATTCCCTCTTTATTAGATAGAATCATGAAAATTTTGATTTGTTATTTAAAGTGATTATTTGAAAGATTTTGCATCATAATCTCAATTTTTATAATTATATTCAATGTCTTGAGAAAGTATAAGATTAGAACACAATTATTCCACATAGTATCATTACCACTATACCAAATCACTAAGAGCAGAACGAAGAGAAATTAAATGTGAATGTTAAGGTTCAAAATAATGTAATACCTAGTCTTTTTATCACCTGCATTTCTAGATAACTGAAAACTAGGGGAAGTTTCAGAGAAGGACCATAAAGACAGTTCTTGTCAGCAAACCTTAAAAATCTGATAGCAGTTATTCTAGAAAAAGTCAAGTTGGTTTTATTTTCTACAATTTTTTCTAACTATAATGTATTGGGATACCATCTTAACTTACAAATACCCAGGATCCATAGCATCCAAAATGACTGGTCGACCCATCAAAAGTCAGTTCTACTG
The DNA here is from genome assembly GCA_004026805.1 of Lasiurus borealis. Lineage (NCBI taxonomy): Eukaryota > Metazoa > Chordata > Mammalia > Chiroptera > Vespertilionidae > Lasiurus > Lasiurus borealis. The sequence continues at coordinate 542 of PVJN01032777.1, read as the reverse complement.
TCAGTGCTGGGTTGCAGTGGCGATCCAGCACTGACTGCTAAGGGGGCTGTGGATAAGGCCTGGAGAGAGGCCTGGAGAAGCAGGGTCTGATCTGTAGCCTCCATGGCAGTTGTTGATCAGCCCTTACCTCTCTCTTTCTCTCAGGCCTGGCCAGCAGCTACACCTCTCTTTCTTTCCAGGCCTCCACAGGGCTGCTGATCAGTCCCACCTCTCTGATCCAGCCTGGAGATATGCCTGGAGACACTGACTGGCATACAAATTGACAAATCAGAATCAAATATGGGTGAACTGTGAGGAGCCAATGGCTGCCTAGGAGGCAGAGCTGACACTCACTGGCATGGAGACTGACTGGCATACAAATTGACAAATCAGAATCAAATATGGGTGAACTGTGAGGAGCCAATGGCTGCCTAGGAGGCAGAGCTGACACTCACTGGCATGGAAACTGACAAATCAGAACCTAATTTGGGTGAATTGAGAAAGCAGAACCTAAAGTGGGGGCTGAGGAGGGGTTTTAAGGACAAAGCTGTTTGGTATAAGGT